>JBBPCW010000006.1:15863025-15874119 GCA_037974425.1 Phenacogrammus interruptus
ATAAATATAAACATATATACGGCCAGCGTGATCTCAATAATGAACAAGCAGCATCCGTCTATCTCAACAACAGCGACTGACTCTGCATTCCCTACAAATTTACTCCTTTCACTTACTCCACTGGTCTTATCTGACACTGCCTAATAACGCATGTCATGGAAATTGGCCTCCCAAATGGCCTGGCATCATTTAATTAACCGCGAGAACTCAGATCCTGCTTTCTGAGATGTGACCGTTGTGCTGGCATCCAGATTAAAGATGGTCTTAGGTCAGTTTTTCAGAGCCTCAGCAGGAGTTTATTCTTTTATCATGTCTCTCTGGCATTTCTGGGTTAAATTCTGGTAGCTCTGCCAATTTGAAGTACTTAATCACTAAATGACTGATAGCTGAGAGTCAAGAGGAAAAAAAAATTAATGTTAATGTTAAAGCACTGTACTAAAACAAATTAGGGCTGTCTAATCAAATTGATGCATTGAATTAACAATTCAGATGTATTCATAATTGCTGCATGACTATACTTCCAAATTTACTTTGTTTGCATAATTACCTTGTTGAAGCAAATGTTTTAAGAATAGTCCCAGATTTAAAAAAAAAAATCATCCACAAATACATGTTTGTCATAACGATCATCACTGACCCCCCTGCTGCTTTCATGGAGATGCAGTGACACGCCACCAAGTTTTTTATTGAGTGATCAATTATGAGTCAGTCTTACAATAACGTACAGTTCTGTGCAACATCATATATAAAGGTAAAATTGCATTTAGCAGATACCCTTTTCCACACTGATGGGTCTGAATCCAACATTCAGCATACCTCCACTGGGTTCCTGAGCAAGAGCCTTAACCACAAGTTGCTCCAGAGAGACTGCCATGAATGCAAAGACACAGGGAGAGTGCCACTGAGGTTTAAGTGTCTTGCTCAAGGATACACAGGAAGAAAGTGGGTTTTGAACCTACAACTTTGTGATACTGGCTTTGGTTTTGGATCCTATTACGTAGCACTTGATATTATAGGTTTCAGAATATACTGACTGTGGATATAGATTTACATATATGTCATGCTTGAGTGCTGAGTTTTAGGATGAAAATAGTCATTGACACCTCAAAACTCAACAAAACATCACGGACAAGTAGTCCATTGGAAGCATTTTAAAACACAGAGTTATAGCAGTGTAAATGAAACAAGATAATAAATCATGGATTCCAGACCATGAAACGTGCCTCTTTGCATGTTTCATGTACTCTGTTTGTGTATGCCTCCTTGTAATTTTCCACTGGAAACAAGAGTGTGCCCTTAACCGCATATTTGCTCCCTCATTGCCTCGTTAGCAACAGTGTGCGCCCCTTTAATATTCATGCACTTATTTACTCGTGCACTGTGCATGCAGTTTGTTAGCTATTGCTGATGAACGCACCTCGCTCAGACTTGTTTTTGTGCAGGCTGGTTTTAACCAACCAGCTCACATGGGAAAAAATAAAATATCCACTCCATTAATCTTTTTATGCATATGCTACCTAAGCATGGCGGTAATTGGATAACACATTGTTTTTTGCGCAAACAGGACATCCATAATGTCTATTATCTTTAGATTACTGTTCCAGGAGTTTTCCCCCCTCTTGCTTAGGACACTTGCCCTGGATATCCATCTTGCCAGTTCACGTAAACTAATCTTTAATAAGCTGCTTGGTGGGGGGAGTGGATAGCATCTCTGTAATTAGCTAATTAACCTGCAGATCTACAGGGTTTCATTTGTCTTGACGCTCATAATAAAATGCACTTTAGAACTCCTATGTAATCGCATCAACTCTGGCAAATGTATCACCATCTGTTGTGAATTCACTTTCTCCTTGTGACTGGGGGTTTTATCATTTTCTCTCAGTTCCTCTGCAATGTCAGTGTCCTTTTTGGCTCGTGTTCCATGCAATGCTCTGTGGGGTTTATTTATGTGGGGTTCATTGCCTGTGTCCAGAGTATCATGATCAGTCTTGTAAGGAAGGAAGAAAAATGTATTGTTGTTTTGCCAAAAGAGAGAAAAATGTCACTTTTTACATGTATGTCTTTGACAGAGCAACAAACAGGATAAAGCAAAGACTTTTTCCTGTTTGTTTTTCAGCAAAGCTGCTAAATGTGAATTGAATGTCGGTGTAATTTAATATGTAACTATATTTAATAATTTATGATTACTTATAAATTGAATTTATAGGAAAATGACAAGGACAGCTTTAAGTTAACTTTTAGGTTGGCTAAACTTCCAGGCACAAACAATGTATTGTGTGGCTTTAAAGGAAGGGGTAGATGATGATCAAATACACCCCCATGGCTTTTTTTTTTTTATAATTTACCCCTAGAAAATCCCTTTGCCAGCCATGACAAAAGATAATATGACTAGAAAACCTTCTTTAAAACTGAAGACCAAAACAAAATATCCCGGGGGACTTTTTTTGTACAAAAATAAAACAATGTCCTCCTCACCATGCTCAATACAGGATGGTCTGAAGGTACAATAGTATCTCTAACGATCCTGTAGCGCATTCGAGGAGGTGTCCTACTACATTTCGGCATTGTTTAGGTGCCAGATCGGGAGGCGGCCAGAGGATAAGAACAGTTGGCAGTCACATTTGGCGGGTTACACACTGTTAGACAGGAATGGGTTAGGTCTTGAGGGGGATGCAGTCGTAGATGATACCTAGTTATTAGTGCCGTTTTGGAGCATCGGCAAGCTGTCGTGTCCAACTGCCTCATTACCCCAGTGGTGTCCCGGGCTCAGGCTGTACCAAACACCATAAAACTCCAAAGAGTGAGTGCCAGATTTCTCTTTCCAGGATCTTGCCCTCTCGTCGACTTTCATGAGATGACTTGCGGGCAGATGGATGGAAGATAACACAAGCTAGCTCTCCCCAAACACGGAGAGCGCTGACAGCAGATGTGCCAACCGTGTTGCCTCGTAGCAGCATTTCCAACCCCCTACTTACACACATTTCAGTACGATTAAAACAACATACCAACTAATTTAGCCATGCAAGTGTCTCTTACAGGGTAGGTGCTTAATTGTTCACATTAAAGAGCCTGACCTTGTTGGAATTTAATTAATTAGTGCAATAGGAAGGTTAATTACACCTGTGAGAGGCTCATGCATCATGAAAAAAAACCCCACTTTCATCTTCATTCACCTTGTCAGTTGTTGTGCAAATTGGTGATCACTCATCCTGCTTTTTCATGTGAGACAAATAGTAACACTAACTGTAAATAGTAACACTAAATAAATGTTACAAATGCGTTTAGCTAGTACCTTTGGATTTAAAAGTTTTGCTTAATAATGGTCATGGTTATGGTCAACATTTGGTCATTTTATGTTAACAACACTAAGATTGAATGCAATGATATTTGGACTGCTGCATATGGAGATTTGTGTATTTCTGTACTGCTCATACTGCTTAATGCTATAAAAACTAATTAAGTAATTAAGCCAAATTTAAGTAACTCTCATTAACATAAAACAGGGCCAACAGACTTATATGCAAAAGGACAACATGGCTTCAGGCTTTCAGCCAAGCAGTGACAAAACATATAATATACATCAGTTAATCAGTAAAAGGTTTTAAATGAGTGGATTTTGGTGTGTTAGTTTTGCTTAATTTTGCTCAATATTAACACTAAATAAATGGGGCAGCAGATGGACTTCACCCAGAGATCAGAGGGTTGTGGGTTCAAATCCCTGGACTGCTCCCCCCTCATTGGTGGAAGCCCACTGCTTCACTTGGTAAATGGGTTAAATGCAGAGAGAGGAATTTAATGCTGTTCTATGTTATGCTGTGTTCATGCGTGACTATAAGAAACCACTTTACTTTAATATGACCAAAAACCTGCAGCCATGAAATCTACAAAGGGTCAAAAACAAGACTGATGCAAGTTCATTGTGCTCATCACATACGGTCTGTATGAAGAACCACTGCACCTCAAACCTTCAGTGCAGATCTGGAAGAGATGACTGTAGACTTACATAAGTCAGGAATGTCACTTGGAGCAATTTCCAGGGTCCTTGAGATTCCACGATCATCAGTCCAAACACAAGTTCAAATTATTTTGAGCTGTGGTCACTTGGCCAAAGTCAGAAAAAACTGATTGTCTCCCTCAGCTGAGATTGATCTGGAGGGTCACAAAGGGTCTGTCAAGAAGTGGAAGCTGCTGGAATCCCAATGTCATTGTCCACAGTCAAGTGCATTTTATATCGAAAGACTGCCAGGCAAGAAAAAAGCTCCTGCTCCAAAATTGATACTCTCTAGCATGACTGAAGTTTGTGGCTGATCACATGGATGAAGAAAACGCTTTGAAGAAATGTTTATCATAGAAATCCCAATATTGCTGTGACACACGTCTCTGCTAGAGTGCGTGTAAAGTTTTGGCCAGAGCTGTTTGCTAATATTTCAGTTACAAGCAGCACATAAACATAGAATGTCTTTAACAAAATGTATGTGTCTGCTTTTAATCCAGAACAGCCAAAAACTGTTCATGTTAGTTCATATACAAACATCAGGCTAAAAACAATACACATCATATTGAAAGTGTGTTTTTGTTTTTCCTCTAATGTGACCATATTTTTAAATATATGGTCTGAACTGAAGTCTAAAAAAAAGTTTGCATCTGCAAGACAATCTGTTGTTATGCACAAATTTGTAAAACCACTGTCTAATATGTAGGTGGTGGATCATTCTCAACACAGCAGTGACCCTGAAATAGTGGTGTGTGCAAGTGCACCAGGCACAGCATCAGTTCTGGATTGAGAGTTGTCCCATAACCAAAAATATCCAGCCTAAAGCAAATTTGCTGTCACAAATAGACATTGATGAATGAGCATCAGGCAGACTTGCATTTACCATCTCATATGAACTGATAAAGTGTAGTTTTCTAATGAATGTATGCATCTAGTTCTTGTAACTCTCTAGTCTGGTGGTGATTTCTCAGAGAGAGACCCCTCCAGGGTCCCTGAATGCTCCAGGTCTGTGTTCCACACTCTTATGACTTTAAGGCTGCTACTACTACGTTCATATTTCCCATGAGGGAAACCAGCCCGAACCAGATATCCAAGCCACTTTTAAAATCTCGCTGCTTCATATTTTTCACTCCTGATCAACCACCTGGTTGAAGGAACCCATTCACCATGTAAATTGCTGAGAACGGCCCTTTTCCATCCGCATGGCATTCATAATTGACAGGAAACTCCACAGCGAGAATAAATGCATCTTGCATTTATTATCACAGGTGTGTTTTTGGGCTGTGAGAGAGAGAAAGTGTGTCATGAGAAGAAAATTGTTTCCATGTTCCATTTTCAAAGGAAAATGAGAATTTCGACTTTTTTTCTTTGTTGTCAGACAGACATGGACATGGATTTTCACGGTTTTGTAGACCTTTTGTCCCCAAAAGTCATATTTACTCTTAAAGGTCTGGAGTTATTATTGTTGTTTTGCAATTTACATACACTACCAGTCAAAAGTTTAGACATGCTTCTCATTCAATGTTTTTTCTACATTGTAGAAAATAATACTGAAAACAAACAAAATGATATAGGAACCCATGGAATTATGCAGTAAATAAAAAGAATTATGTTTTCAGAATATGTTTTGTAATAAGCTAATGATGGATTGTTGATTTTTTTTTACTTAGTTAAGTGGTTCTTGCCATAATGTGGAGTAGAACCGTAGTGGAACTGTGTACCAAACCTACCATCACAACTGATGATCACAAACACATTAAGAAGGCAAGAAACTCCACTAATTAACTCTTGATGAAGAACAGCTGTTAATTAAATACCATTCCAGGTCGATTCCTCATGAATCTGACTGATAAAAGAGTGTGCAAAGCTGTCATCAGATCAATAGGTGGTGTTTTCAATATTAATCTACAATATAGCCAATAACAAAAACAAAGGAAGTAATTGAATGAGAAGGTGTGTCCAGACTTTTGACTGATAGTGTAAATATTTATGTAACCACGCTCTTCTTCTCCCCTTTATTTTTAATATCTGCACATTCAATTTGCTTTGCTTGATTTTCTATGTATTCTGTTATTTCTTCTATTTCTTCCATTAAAAGCACATTGAATGATCTTTTGTGATGGTAATATGCTATATAAATAAACGTAACTTGACTACAACTACACAATAAATTGCATAACTGGTAACATGAATAACATCAATAACAAATTAATATTTTGTGTTGATAGATTCAAGTCTACACATTGATTGTCTTTACATACAAAAATGACAAAAAAATTTTTTTTTTCTTTCTGCAAAACTTTAAAAAACCAACAAAATCAGTTACATTTCAGTCATAATAAAATCGAACCTTCTAATGCATGAGCACATATATGTTACAGCATGCTTTTCTTTATGCTGGCAAGAACGGTGGCTTCTAAGTGTGGCACTCTCTTCCAGATTATGGACACCTTATGGGTGTAAACATATTTGTGTTTCCAACACCTGAACCCTGGCAGTGTGATAATAAGCAGCCCTCATTGTGTAGGAATGAAGCATTTAGACGCCATAGAAAATCAATAACCACTCACTCTCCCTTGAATGCTTCTGCCATTTGTGAACTCATTGCACTTGACAAGCAAGTGTCCCGAGGAAATCAAATATTTTCAAAGTGCAGGGTGAAGGAACAGGTGAAACACTCATTTTCACGGTAAAATGGAAAACGACAGCAATAGCATACATGTCAAATGGAGGAGAAGGATAGGCTGTGATTTCTATGCTGGCTTTGAGAGAATGGCATCAAATTGGTGTAGAAATTGTCTCTGTGTATTCCATCTGAACTGGATAAGCGCTCGAATTGCATGATACCGTTCTGAATTGTGGCTTTTCTTGGTGGTGAATTGCTAATAAAAAGCATGACATTTGAGTGTGAAATATGAGTCGTCCATATGGTGGCTAGTTACTTCTAAATAAAACCCCTTTACATCACAAACATATCGGAGAATGAAAACACCAGAGGAGAATTGCATGCTTTTCTTACCTAAAATTGTTATTTTTCTTTTTACACAAGTGGTGTCATGCATGTCTGCTTTGTGCATCTCTCTTTCTTCACATTATGGGCAAAGGGCTGTTGCCTGGTTGGTTAGTAGCTAAATGAAGTTGACAGGTGTATTTAATCTGTTGAGCTAAAATGAACTGGCTATTTCTATAGCCACTTTATGCCCGAAGATAAGAATTGTTCTCTATATGTGTTGAACTTGCTTCCCACCTTTTATCCATCATAGTTCAGTGAAAAATACAATTTACATAGCTTCATCCTTTTCATAAGCTTTTAATTTTGCACTGGAGCTACAAGGATGCAATCGTCTAATATCATCATGCAACTGCCTGCTAAATCACCAATTAACAGTATATCATATAGTATCATAAACCCCATAAGGAAATCTGTTTGAGCAAGGGCTGAAGAAAGTGTTTAGACATGTGGTTTGCATTCCTGTGTATGTTTTTGTAGTAGACTGTCTTTTTCAGCATCTTCCTCCATGCCTCAACTCTATCAAAGGCCTTTTGTTGCTATTTTATTATAGAATTCCATGTTTTTCTGAATAATGGGGTGCTTGTCATTGGGAATGGGAGCATAGACTATTTCAGTAGAAAAAAGTCCTGACTCAGCGATTATATGATGCATATACATCACCAATGTCTTAACTTTCATACTGAGGTGCACGGAAGTCAGCTCAGAACAGCAGGGAATACAAATTGGGCAGAAGCAACAGTGACAAATGGTGACTAGGAACACATGGCCCATCATTCATTATTTCCACACTGACATGTGTGTCCACTCATTAGGCCTAATGCAGTCTATACGCAATATTTTCATTTCATGGCACACCTGCCTGTGTTTAGTTAATGTCATTCACAAGTAATCCTACAGGCTGCGAGAGCGCTAGTTTTATGCTTGTTTTATTTTATCCCGTGATCAATTCATCATCACCACCATCATTCTTTATCATCACGGTCCTCATCGTGATTATCAACATCATTAACATCTTGCACATCATCATCACCACAATCAAATCCTTCAGATTGCACTCACATTCAGACCTCTAGAAGTGCTTCAGGAATCAAGAATTGGTAAAGAGTAATCACCTTAAGATCATATTGAGTAAAGAGGATACTTAAGAGGATGCCAAATTTATCAGCAATTATCTTGCTAGCGGAGAGAGCTTGCCTGTGTCGTGAGCATCATCATCATCATCATCATCAACATAATCATCATCACCATCACCGTTATCATCTTTATGATCTGCATTATCTTGATTATCTTTATTGTCATCAGATTCATTATACAATAACTCCAGTGCATAGCTTGAGAGAACTTGCTACATATTTTACTGTGTAACCTTTAAAACGCGCTAAGGAGTACCTCACATCAGATTAAAAACACTAACTGAAACACTAATGTCCTTATAAACTTTAATTCTGTTCACTTTTCTGTATCACATTAAGTAGTTTCGTCTCCTCCATGTCTGGCTAATTGAAATGTGTTTTGAAAGGTATCCAGCTTAACTGCAATAAGGTGGAAAGTCAATGCAATGTAGAGAGACACATTAAGAACAGAAATGAAGCGTTTATCAAAAATGGATCTCTGCCACTCGCAGCTGTTTTCAACACCCTCTCTGATCACTACAGCAAACTCGCACCCCTTACTTTTCGAAAAAAATGAAATTTGGTACGGTTCATTTATGCAGAATTATGCAGAAGCTGTCTGTTGTTGCTAAGTTACAACTAAGTGAAATAAAGAAAGTCTAATACTAAAGAGATTTGGTTGGGATTCCTTTGTCAGAGACCCCAACAAAAATAAAATGCTTCTCAACCACATCATGAGGTCAAAACTGCAGTACAATTAATGTTTTTATCATGTTATCCCTGACATTGTCATCATCATACTCCTCATCATCATTTATGCTAGCATTCCTCCACAGAAATGCTAATATAATTGAACATCAAGATGGTGTGATCTACCTTTGAGTGTTGTACGAGTATAGTGTAAAGACAGCATCATCTTTATCAGCATTATAATGATGATCATCATCATCCTCATCATCATCATCATCAATACTGGCATGCTAGAGGAATCGAGCATTCAAATGGTGGTCTACTTTAAAGCATCATGTGAATGTTGTATGCAAACAAACGACAGTCTGAAGGTCAGTGAGGATAATGAGCTGAAGCCACTACAACTCCTTTCTTACACAGAGAGCTGAATAATGATTGTAATTTCTCACTGGTTGGGAAATAGCTCTGGTTATTTGCCCAGCCCATCAAGGCAACCAATTAAACTGAACTGGAAAGGATGAAGCCTAAAGAGTCATCTCTGAAAAGAGGAAATTGCCAAAGCAGTAGGTAGATGAGTCTTCATCATTTGCATATATACATATCTCACAAAATTATTAATTTTTGCAAATGTTTCGCTAAAGTATTGTAGAGCATGGCTTAATTTCTCTCAGTTAGATCTCTCGCAATCTGCGAGTGGGCGGAGACCCCCTTTTTTAAAGGGTGTAATTTCCCTCCTTTAATTGATGTGTCTATATAATTGAGACACTGAGTCTGGAATGAGAGCTCCCTCCGATTAAAAGGGAGCCGAGTGGATTTATGAAGCATGCACGTTGCTTCGTGATTATTTCTAATGTTCCCTCTGAAGTGACCGGGGGGATTGGGGGGTGGGGGGCTAGCGCGGCGGCCACACAGCAGTGCTTGAGAAATGGAAAGGCACTGGAGCTTTGCTATGCAGAGAAGCCCTAATTCCACCATTTGATGTAATTACGGTGTCTCCGGCATGGACGACGAACCAGCTAGATTTATATGCGCGCCTTTACTTCCTGACATGAGGATCCTATGACATGCACTAAAAGGGGCATTTGTCACTGAGATCATGCAAATGTATGCAGCATGCACCCTATATCACAATAATTACAACCCCTTCCTAGGAGCCAAAATCATGATTCTCTTTACGCAGCTGAAGCCATACATTCCCCTCTGTGTTTCAAAACCAATGTCTTTTAACTCGTGAACTAAATCTCCCCCATTGTTCCATCTTTTCCCTTTGCTTTAATTTACCTGTGCTCATTTCAGAGCCTGTGTTTGGTTTTAATAACTCCATAAGTGACTTAAATACTTAATTATTCAGCAGTCAGAACATGGTTCCTAAAATTATTCCTCTAATAAAGTTTCTTCCTGTGTTTTATTTTCAGTGTATTACAGAAATATGCAGCTTCTCACACTGCCACCTAAATGACCCTCAAAAATGAATTTAAACACAGTGTGTATTTATAGACAAAAAAATCTTTCATTCATTCATTAATGGATGCTGAACTGGATCTTTCAAAAAGCAGCATAGAAGGCCCATTGTTTTCAGGATCTTTTATTGGTTCATGTTCAACCACTCAACCAGCTATTCTACAAATTTATCAGAGAGGATGTCCGATCAGAGAGAAGGTGCAGTGTTTAAATATTTCAGGGTACACAATTTGCAACTTTATTTGGTTCTAATAACAATTTCCTCCGGGATAAATAAAGTTTTCTGATTCTGATTCTGATTAAAGTCAATAGGGAGTGTATGCTTTGTGAATTTGCCCCTTATCAGAAGACTTCTTTATTCTTTCCTTCATACTTTGGCTCCCCCCTGCAGAAATACTATGCAATGCTATATTGATGAACTACTATACTGCTAATTTACCATGTAAACTAAAACATTAAAACTAACAAGATAGTTCGTAATTAACTGCAACAGAAACACGAGAATCATTATTTGAAATTACTTACCTTACTCTCCCTCATCTACTGGCTCGCCACGGACATTAGATACAGATCCTCCACAACGCTGAAGACAGATCCTTATTCGAATTTTCCGTTCCACCTTAAATACTTAAGGTGGCACTTTTTTTTAGGTGGAACGAAACAGAGCTGGGATATACGAATCCTTTTTGGGATCCGACTCCTTCTGAGTCACTCAGTAAACTGATCCGGATCTGCGAGTCACTTGATTCACTTGATTCACTATTGACAAATTGAGAGCAGTGAGTCGCTGAATTGCTTGAATCGTTTTTCAAAAGGAAGTAAAG
>JBBPCW010000006.1:15877363-15892144 GCA_037974425.1 Phenacogrammus interruptus
TGTGTGTGTGTGTGTGTGTGTGTGTGTGTGTGTGTGTGTGTGTGTGTGTGTGTGTGTGTGTGTGTGTGTACTTCCTAGTTACATTTTCTGAGAACTAAAACAAGGCTCTAAAGCTTAGTTTAGAGCTTAAAAGACTGTAAAGACAAGTTTCTTGTGCTCCTTCGGAGTGCAGTGTGATGCTAATGTTTAAATTAGCACTTCATTGGAACATTAGAGCCATGAACTAGAATAAATAGATAAATAAAAGGTAAAAAAAAAAAAAAGCTCTAGTTCATGGGACTTTCATCTCACAAAAGCTGTAAAATGGAAATGACTCTGACAGTGTCATAAAATATATGATTTAAAGCAACAAAGATATAATTTAATTTATAATGCCATTAATACACTGCTTAGTGGGATAGAAGATAGGGGGCTGTGATAATGGTGTGTTTATTGTGGACAGTGAGAGTCCTGCAAGGGCAACTGGCACAATGCCTTTGCTTTCATTTCCAAGAGCCTTGGACTCGTCCACCATCTGTCAGCATGGTCTACAGGTCCAGTGTGGTTGAGAATGGATTGCCTCAGCCTTTCACTTTGCAAACATTATCCTCCAAACTGTCATTCCTGAGCTATTGAACTTGTGTGGCAAATTAATACAAGCCCTTGGGCTTGAGTGGCAGTCTTCAAATTCATCACAGCCCCGGAAACTGAAAAACCAATTAGCACGTTTGACACAATGCCTGTCGTTTCATAAACATGTCAGCATCCCTGCTATTGTAGATGTTCTGCAAAGCGCAACTGAGGTAAAAATGTCAGCCAGTATCTTGCACGAACATAATTGGTTTACTGAGTCAGTCAAAAGTTTGGATACTCATAGACATACACATCTAAACAGACATTTAGAACTTTATGAAATAACGCGTGTAGAAAGAACTATACGGTGACAGAAAGTGTTCAATTAAAACTTTCTACTATATTAAATTCGTTTTCCATGGTGTGGCTTGCCATTCACTCGATGTTTAGAATGTTAACAGCATTAAACAGCATTAAAGATATTTAGTTCTTGATGAAAAGTATTTGAATTTCCTGCATAAATTCAGACACAGAGCATTCAGCTCAGTATGTGTATTAGTCTTAACAAATTACATGCATGTGAGCACGAGCCTTTTTATATCGAATGTAATTAAGACAGAAACTAATTACTAGTACTATATTCTATTACCAAGATTTCTTATGAGGGTACATCTGTGGGTTGTACCTGTTTCTCAGACCCTGAGAAAAGATAACCCTGGTGGCACAGCTCTGAATAAATTCTTCATTTACTTTGCACATGCCTGTGAAATTCCGACCACAAATCATTCTGCAATTTTCCAAATTGCAATTCCACTTGCAACAATTACAGCATTGTCAGTCAGAAATTGAAAGCAGGAATGGGTCATTCTACCACCCAGCCTTAAAAGGTTGCAGTTGCCATTCAAATCCACCGCAGGTTTAGCGTTCAGTCTAATAAAACACCATTTCACTCCTTTGACCTCCAGTAATCAAATCTGAATGAACATAACTCTCCCAAATATAACAGCACAAGTGAAGGCAATAACATTATGATAGCAAATATCTCCGTCCATACATCTGGTTGAAAAGGTAACTATTAATGGTCCAATCTTCTCAAACAAGAATGCAAGTGGAAAAAATATGACCATGAGGGACATTAGTGTAACAAATAGAGTCATTACTTCCCTCAACCACTTAACCTTCTGTATTAGCCGCACACTGTTTGAGGAGGATGTATGCAAACCATGCCAACCCATCAGCGTCTGTTGCATCCAAAAGCCTGGGTCAGAGTGAATGCTCTTCAGAAAGAGCTGTAAGCGAAGGCTAATAGTTCTCATTATTCATGGCTAAACAGTTGAGGTCATTGCAAGTTGTTTTGCTGGTTCTGCTCTGAGACCTTCAAGGTACATACTCTTAAAAGGACATCACGAAATTGTAAAGGCTGCTTTCATTTCAGTAGAAATGAAATTTGTCTGCACAAACTGCATGTGCTTGTGTGTTCATTTCTTGTGAAACTATTTCACCTTGACCAAGAAGCTAATAGATAATGCTACTCCCCTTATTAAAATCTGTCATACAAAACTACTCGCATCAAAGAAGTTCCTCAGATTGGATGTAAAACGAAGAAGAACTTGATGAAACCATCAACAGCAGAAAGAACTCTTCTGTTCTATGACAGCTTTATTAGTCTGTCAATCAACCTCAGACACCTGTTTTCTGTGGCCGGTAGTTGAACACTGACAAAAATATTTTTTATGAATTAGATTAATTAATCTAAACAATTACTAACATCATTTGAATATTTTCAGAAATGATCACATGCATCTTTCATCTGTCATTTTGCATCTAATGAGCTCCCTCCAAAAATGTGATGTGACCAAGGGTTTAGAAATCTCAACACTTTCAATAATGTCTGATTTCATTTACATATATATTAAGTGAGGGCTGACCTGTAGTGTGTTCCTCGCTCAAAAACTTTCACATTATGACACTTTTTGCAGGAAAATGTGACAGATCTCCTGAGCTTTTGATAGCCATTTTTCATTTCCGAGTGCTGTCAGCGTGTGTCTTTGACACACTGAGAAAGTGTCTCTCAAGTAAGACCTTAAACTTCATCATCATGCACACCAACCTTAAGCGACTGTTTGAATTCAGGCCCCTTCTTCCTTTTAATGAACATTTTTAAACATTTTAAACATCACATAGCGCTCTGATGTGGTATTTTTAAGAGGGTTCTGATTCAAGATTCAGATTCACTGATCCTGTAGATTGTAGGTAAATACATAATAATTACATAATGAATGCATACTAAATACTCACCATGCACTTGATTACCTTGTAGGTCAATGATACTGGTGGCTTGATTACTTGAATTTTCTGTTCATTGATCTAGTTATGTTAATTCCAAATTAGTGCAAATATTTTTTTATGTTGATACTCTGCAAGTGTATTTAATTCAGAAATTCACTAAAAGGACCCACAAGCAGAATATTAAAACAAACATGGCAATGTATCACAAAAAACAAGGGCAAGCGAAATGTCTAAACCAAACAGGCGGTCTGAGAGGAAAGATAGTCCAAATCAATAGGCAAAAAACAGCTTCATAAAGAGAGCAAGAACAATTGGTAATTCAGGATAACAGTCCAACAGTCAATCAAAACAAAAAGGGAAGAGACAAAAAACAGGGTCAGGAAACCAGACAAGACAGCTCAGAATATAGGGAATCCACTGGCAATACTTTGCAAAGTGATATAGGTAGTGAGATATTATACTGCAAGTACCTGAGCCATGTGTCTGAATCTCAGTTGAACTAGATCTTCTCATCAGATTCAGTGTCAGGCTGAGCATCTGTAATGGAGTTCCCCAGTGGTCTGACAAATAGACAGCAGGTATAGAAGTTCGTCCAAATAATGCTGCATGACTTCTGTGCTAAAGTGTGAAAACTGCAGAGCTAAAATGCAATACTTCCCTAAAGTGTGTGGAAATAGGAGACCGTTCAAAGCATTAAACAACACAGCAGTAGTACTAGTGTCTGCACTGATATCAGGGACATACTGGCCACTCATACATTCAAGCTCAAACTTGCTAGATGCACAGTTTGAATTGGTCATCCTCTAGACCATCCTTTAATGACATTGCATAAACTTTGATATGGAGTTGGTTTCCCCTGTGCAGCTAGAACAGATTCCACTCTTCTCAGGGGGCTTTTCACAAGATTGTGGAGAATTTCTGTGGGAATGTGTGCCCATTCTTTCTGTAGAGTGAGAAGGCATGTCTCACAATCTCTGTTTCAGTTCATCCCAAAGGTGTTGAGTGGGGTCGAGGTCAGGGCTCTGGACGGGCCAGTCAAGCTCTTCCACACCGAATTCATTGAACCATGTCTTTATGGAGTTTGCTGTATGCACTGGGACACAGTCATGCAGGAATCCACAAAGTTGGAGGCATCCCATTGTGCAAAATCTATTGGTAAGCCGGAGCTTTAACATTACCCTTCACTGGAAGTAAGGGGCCTAACCCCAACCCTGATAAATTTGTCCATATAGTGTACCACTACCATATCAGTGTCACTGTACTGATGATGGTCCATCATCAAAATAATATCTGGTCAACAAGTGGTTTGAAATTGACCAATGGACCTTACACCTAGCGAGAAGACATGGAGTCCTTGGAGACGTTGTGTTCCTCTTGTATGAGGGCATGAAGAGAGACCTGCTGTGGGGTCTGGCTGATTGGACCTCAACAGTAAATAGCATAAACACACGTATAAACAGCTCTTAAAATAGGTGTACAAGTTTGATTAGATATCTTTCATTTTCTCCAACAATAATGGCTGCATGCTGTTTTTTTATTTATCCACAAAGCATCTCTCTAATTTGTCATGGCTGGGTTAGTGAAGTCCATGGGGAGTGTCCACTAAACCTTTAGCAAAAAGATGCTGCCATCAGAAATCCTATCAATTTGAAAAGGACGCTGACAAATGAGTAACTTTTCAAAGCGGGTGAATTGTTGGACTAGCATGACCGAGTACAAGGACTGTGGTGGACATCGAGATATTTGCCACATGATTGAACATTTTTTCACAAGCTTGTGCACAAATTGCCAGGCCTGACCCATAACCTTCCTGGCATCACTCATACATTTGAAACCTGAGGTACAGTTACGAATGCTTCAAAGCACCTCTACAAAACGCAGGTACATGTGTCAGGAAAATGAGACTTGCATGTCAGTTTAGCATCAATGAGCATTTCATTTTGAACAAATTCACAAGCATCGAGGTCACGACACAATACGGACATAGTTCAGTTCATTTTTAAGAGTCTTTCTGCTTTGCAGGTCAAAATCAGCACTAAATGTACATCTATGTAAAACTGTATGCCTTTGTTTATATGACTTTTGATTTTCCCTTTGACATGGAACAACTGATGAGCAATTAGGGCTTTTAGAATCCAGCCTGTAATTCCTCCTCATTTAATATAATATATTTTACTGCCTGTGAATGACCTGTCTACCACTTGTTCATAAGGGAGCATCAAATCTTCATTCTTAAGACAGGTCCGTGTTAAATATGAACTCTTAAAAAAAAAGACTGCTGGGCTGGGACCAGTGAAGTACATCATCAAATCTTCAGAGATTGAGAGACTGTCATTAAAGACAATTTATGTTGGGTGTTACGGACAGATATTCAGACTCCTGGGGTGGCATGAAGCAGCAATTATAAATCAGGGCAGATGTGTACCAAAGGGACCATTCCTGCATCACAAACCCAGGAAGCGCAGAGGTACCCCATTAAGTCCGGCATGGAGGACCACTATTCAAAATTATATACCATCTACTGAAACACAAATGCACTTTTTATTGACCGAGCAGTCGCTAAAAACTCATGACTTTGTCCCTGTGGTACCTCCTTGCTTGCTATACATAGTCTACACAAGCCTCTGTGGGTAAGAATGTGTTGAGCAGCTGTCATGAATTTATTGGTTTATCTGAATTTATTTTTCTTTGTGCCAGCCTGCTTTTCTGACAATATCGTCCCAAGAGGAATCACTTTTGCATTTGGTGAGCCGTCCTTGGTGCAAGCCACCCCTACTTTCGCCTCCAAACAAAGACAGAGAAAGGGCAGGAGAGTCCCAATCGAAACTATGCACTCCATAATGCTATTGGGCAAGACTGGAAATGGGCCCAGCTGATAGAGTGACCTCTCCTGTGCTATAACCCAACACCAACCAGCCACTCTGATTCAGCTGGGTTACTTTATTTACATAATATCAGAATTTGAGCTTGTTCTATCTGTACCTTGCTTTTTAGTTTGCATAAAAAAAAAACAACAAACTAAAAAAAAGGCATGTTATTATTTTCTGTGACAGGATGACATCATTTGCATGCTGTTGCTTCGAATGGTCCAGATGGTGTTAGCGCTGAGGATAATAATGATTGTTCTGCATGTGTGCGTGTGGGACTGCACCTTTCTCTCATCTCCATCTTTTCCTCTGTATAAATAATGATTACTTTAGTGAAAAATCAAATTTACACAATGGTTTCTTTAGCTCAAATGACCAAAGAAGTATGTTATGTATTAAAAAGAGAAATAGCAGCCATCTGTAATCCTGAATCTGTGGTTTTTATATCGATTTTAATAGATATACAAAGTCAGAAAATACACGAGGAAGCTGGAGTGTTGTTTTGAATGGTAATTGGTTTGGTATAAGCCTCCATTTGTTAGCTTCATTAGCCTTGCAGCTTCAGTGCAAAACAAAAGAAGCAAACTTCAGACATGTCAAGTGCTTGACTACATTCTGGATGAGAGGAAAATTCTGCAAATTTTATTGCTCAGCATGCCATTTCTTTAATGCACGATCCCACACAGAGCTACTGTTAGCAGCACATTTACTGCCCTATTGCTAAGTATCTGAACACTGTCTATCTCACATACAGATCCACATTTACTGCCCTATTATTAAGTATCTAAACACTGTCCATCTCACATCCTTTCATGCTTGTATAGAACAATAGCCCATGCTGAATTAAAGTAATGCCTGCAAGAAACGCCTTTCGGCGTGTTTTTCATGTCGCCTCTTTGGGTAATCAGTTCCTTACTCCAGTCTTTTCGCAGAGACAAATGGACTCTCTTTTCAGAGACCAGGCTACAATTTACATGGAGTAATTTGAGGCTTACACATCACAGCCAAAGACAGACATCCTCCCTCCCCAGCATACCCCACCAGACTCCCTAAGGGTCAAGAGGCAGGAGCAGCCCGGGGCAGAAAAAATTGAAACCGCGCCTCACAATGAAATGAAATTTGTCCCCTTTGTCACTTGCAGTCCCTCCCCATCTGTTTCGGGGGGGTCCAAACTTGTCAGATCTTGGGAGGGGAATGAATGAGATTGGGGGCCAAAGGTAATATATATTTATGAAGCCCACAGTAAAACAGCCGTACATGAATTGAGGACATGGCAGAGACCCAGAGGACAGATTTAGCAAGTAAAAACATTTCCGGGATTACAGCACACTCTTAGGTCAAAAGGAAAATCTTGAATCTAAAGGTGGCTGATTTGTGAAACATCTGAGCACAAATGAATGCAAGAAAGAAAAAAAAACAAATAAAGCAGATGTGCCTGAATGCCTGAGGTAGCATGCATAGACTGATAGGATGCTGTCCACTAAAGTGCATGATTTCATCAGGATTCATTAGGCTCTGTAATTATAATGAAAAAAATAATGTAAACATTAAATATAATTAACTTGTGTGGTGTGGTTTTGTGGAAAAAGGAAACACAACAATGTTAAGGAGAATGATGAGTGTTAAATGAATAGCCTGGCATTTAGTGCAAAGTGTGTTTTGCACTGGAACTACAAAGGTAATATATATATAATGGAAGCTCATACTTTACTTATTAGCACGGTGTAAAATGCTTAAGACATCCCACTCCATACAGACTTGTTAAACCAAGACACACTGTTAAAACTGTCAACATTTAGACTTAAAAACAGGTGCTGAAACAATATGATGTACTCATGTGCTTTTTTGTAGCAAACAATGGGTAACAGAAACCACATAAGCATGTCTATTTAAGATTACAGAATTCAACAAGGTTAAGGAAGGTGTGTTATAAAGTGCACGCAATGCTATTTGGTGATATAGGTACATTGGCCTTGTAGCTCTTATGCTAAAACTAAAGATGTGAATTTCAGCCACCAAACATAACAGCATATGAATATAAATGGAGAAACACAAACAATATCATGTAAATAAAAGCACCAATACATATTTGTACAATTTTCAGTTCCACAAATACACACCAAAGGTAGAATCTATTCATTTAAAGGCAGGAGACTGGGTGTTCCTGTAGATGGTGCATGGAGGGGAGGTGTAAGGATGCCCTTATCATTCTATACACTTATTTATATGCTCTGCTACCATCTACAAAATAATGGTTCTGGAAAGGCATTAGCTGAAGCGAAGCAGCGCCGGTGTGTGTTACCTGCTGTGTGCCTGGCAGACACGGCAAACTAAGATGAAGAAATAGATAGGAGGGAGAGGAGGGAGCGGGAAAGAGGGGGTGGGGGATAGAGAGAGAGAGAGAGAGTATATGCTGCATGGTCCATCCAGATATGTTATTCAGTTTTAGATACAATGCATTCTGTCTTCATCTCAAACTCTTCCCCTAATGCACAGCTGGTGGTTGCCCAGTATGGGGGAGAGGCACATATAGATTAAACTCAGTGACCGGTCTGCCCCTGAAAAGAAGAAGAAGAATAAAAAAAAAACCTGGAAAAGTGAAGTATTTCCCATGTGCATCATGTGTTTGTATGGTTGTGGCATGTTTTTTTTTACCTCATATTGATGTTCAGGCCAGCAGACAATGCGAGGGACCTCATACCGTGCGGACTGAGGTGCGTGGACAATAGCAGGGTACAGCAGGCGGAGGTGCTGCCTGGGCAGTGTCCTGGGTCGCGTGAAATGTCACCACTATCACAATCACTCATATGGGAGTGTCCTACTTCTGTAACCCTGCACACTCCACCACACAAACACATACGCACCACAAACACAATCCTTGTCAAATAGATGAACTCAATAACACACATGAGCTATTGTTGCATATTGAGGTGAGTGCTGCAGCCAGCATGTGGAACTCATGAGGGGGGTGCTTTGGGGGTGTATATATGAAGAATCTCAATGTCTTCCATCTACTTGACAAAAAGAAAGTACTTTATTTCAATGGGACCTTATAGTCTACTTATGAACACTTATTATAAAACATTCTAAAATCACAATCCTAAAGAGGCCCGATTGGTCCTGACTGGTTGAGCAATGTTCAAATGTATTGTAAAATACTCAACATACCCACCTCAGCTGGCTTCTGTATTAAAATGCCTCTAAAACTACTATTCTGTTAATGAATGCTGTAAAGTGAATATGGTCAAACATTTGATTGTTAGTATTTGTATGGTAAGGATTAGAACTAAGATCAGACTCAGCCTTAAGGTTCGGATTATGAGTAGTACTAGGTTTAGGGCTGTGAGAGAGTTTTTCGGTACTGTCCAGAGAAAACAAAGAACCAATGTACTCAGAGGCGGGAGGTTTGCAGGAAGCCAATTCGAGGACATTTTTTTTATTTTTACTTGCTGCTGATTGGCTGCTGCCCTTTGATGCAGCTGCAGTCCAGAATTTTCTCCAAGTGTTCTTAAAGTCCTGTATTTGTATTATTGTAAATTAATTAAATGTATTACTGTATTTATTTGCTTATAATAGAGAAAACCCCTATGCATGGCTTACAGTACAGTCTATACAGCGGTAACATCCGTATTTACATTCTAGCAGGGCTGGCTGAGGTTAGGCCTTTGTGAGTCGCCCTTGCCGGTGAAGATAATGAAACCCTCGCACCTGCATTTTATCTATGGTCACAAGCCAGAGGAGCTCACACTTTAAGTGATGAAAAATCATTAATCTGACATGCGTATTCAGCAGGGCCCCTCTCTCCACTAGTTACTCCCGGTGACAGTGACTTATAGGCTCCTACACACACTCGGCCCCCAGTGGCAGCAGTGGGAGCACAGTGGAATACCTCATGTGAGAAAACATCACCTTCTAGTTATTGATCAGCCCAGAGAATGATGAGCGTTCATATCATTAGGAGTCACATGATGGCTTTGGGAAACAAAGGTTTAAGGAGCATGAGCTTACACGAGTGCTAACAAGAATCAACACAGATTAGCATGTCTGTTTAGCTGCTGCTTGCATGTACACTTTTCAAAAGGCTATTTATTGTAACTATTGTAAAACCAGCACTGGAAAGTCCATGCTGCCTAAATAAATCTACTAGGTTCATTGAAAATCCTACAGTATTACAGGTGAGACCATTTGCAATTTTTTTATTGCTGTTTGCCTTTTAGTGTTAATGTCACGGCTTGATTCAGCATTTAATTTTCCAGACAACCAAGCCAATAGCTGATGCCCAAGATGAGCACAGTTATGTCCAACTCTCTTATATGCTTTGTGGACAACACTGTATGATACATGAGACAACTTATTGGCTGCTTTTCTTGAGGTTTGCAGTAAAACCAAAATTAAAATACAGTATTTTAACACAATACTGTAAAAAATGATATCTGCAATGTGCTTTTGCTAGTAATCCACTGTGTAACATTACAATGAATACACAAAGATCAGTATTTCTTTATTTAAATGGATTAGCTGTAGCTAGTGTAGAATGGTAAAGGTAAATACGCAGCTCCATTAAGAAGACTTCAGAAAAGAAATAACATGCTGAACCATTAAATCACTGTGTCACATCGAATTGTTTATTTGTATTTATTGTAATGTATTTTTCAAATAATTGCAGGAAAATAACAGTACAATCAGATTTCACAGCTACCCTAAGATATTTGCACAATGCTGTAGGTGATAAGAAGAACCATCTTCTATAAAAGAAAACAAAGAACAAACAGATGAAGGAAATGCATACTCAAACAAAATTTTATCATTTGATTTCACTTCCTAAAAGGAAGATGGGGACAAATGGAGAAATAATACTGAACATGATACTAATGCTCTATTCCCAATTATTTCAGCTTTGGGCGATATGTTTTAATAATGAGCTGTTTCTCGGGGGAAAGTCCAGGCCTTGCCAGCAAGGCCTTTCTCAAATTTCTGCTCGAGCTGCTTTAATCTGAGACTCATTGCAGCAAGGGGAGCAGAGCTAGCGGAACACAACTTCCCTGTGGCGCAGAATTACTTTTCCACAGACCCCCACATTCCCGGGCCCCCCATGAGATGCTCCACACATGCACTCTGCCAGGACCAGGCAGCTTTTATTGAGTTTGTTTCCTGCTCTCAGGCTGCAGGTGGAAATGGCCAGAGCAAGGTCTTTTTTCAGCTCTGTCAAAGGAGCGTCTGCTATACATGCTGATCTAGCTGATGTTCCACCAGTATGAACAGTTTTTAGGCCCACAGACTTATCGTTATTTTGCTATAGATTTGATTTATATGATTTTCTTTATAAGTAATAGCACATTACATTATCTTGTTTTAATA
This sequence comes from Phenacogrammus interruptus, assembly GCA_037974425.1. NCBI lineage: Eukaryota > Metazoa > Chordata > Actinopteri > Characiformes > Alestidae > Phenacogrammus > Phenacogrammus interruptus. Next base: position 15,888,430 of record JBBPCW010000006.1, read on the forward strand.
AAGAGTTACAATTATATTCATTTTACAGTCTATACTAAAAGATTTCGGTCTGTACTCCCGGTTTTATTCAGCTTTTTTCTTGACAAAAAATTCAAAAATACAAAACACTTGCAAAACAAGTATGAACAAAAAAATAACATTGCATCATATTCTAACAGTGACAAAATCTTTTCTCTTCTACATTCAAACGCAATGTAGTATTTCAAACTGTACTTTCAATATCTGCACTTAATAACAATTACACTATCCATGTCTTATTGCCAGGGATTAATGTCTGTCTGCTGAATAGTCCACACCTTCTGTTGTCATATATGACCACGTGATGACGTGATCACAGACAGCTCAGCATTTACACATTACTTGCTGAATTTCACTATGACTTCATTTATGGCCATTGTGGGTCGTAAGGACTATAATCATGATCTACCTTTTACATACTCAGCTTTCTTGGGGGCCTATAGCGGACCATTTGCATGAATCCAGTGGACAGATAATGATGTAATGTGTAATGTTTCTTCTGCTAGACCCCTGAGCTTTGTATGACGGAGCAAGAGGATGAAATTGGATTTGAGGCCATACCTGACCCCCGCTTCCCTTCCCACACTGGAATAGCCTACCTCCAGCTTTATTTTAAAATGGAATTAAATTAGCCGCTTCTTTTTCTGGTGAAGAGAGGGATATTGGCTCTGCTGCTCCCAGCAGGCGGACTTCATAACTAGTGTGAAATGTCTTTCTCCAATGTCTATGACTTATAAAGTTTGTATATTATGTAAGAGAAATGGCAGGTCTGACATCCTGATGCACGTTTGCTCTGTGATTGAAAAATATCTCTTAAAAGTGAGCCGGGATAGAAAATACGGTAAGATCTACATTACTGATGCTACTGCATCGAAACTTTGTGTTTTCAGAGACGGAAAATGTTAAAGGAGAAGTAGAAAGCATTTTAATTTGGTCTTTTGGCAATTTCAATTGGTCCAGTCAAATTAAGTGAAATTTCCATTCAGTGTAAATGGCAGCTGGTGTTTTTATTAAAAAGCATGTGGAGATTATTACTATTAATTTGATTTTACCAGATTCTGGATTTCTAGAGTGGCAGTTTACCCATTACTAAGTTCAAAGCGGCCATATTGTTAAAGGTTTAGTGCTTTTTTAGGCGTTTTAGAGGGGAGCCATCAACTCTCCAGGAGTGGAGATTCTGACACCCCTGGACTGGCCTTTGGACTAGTTCTGGTTACATTGTGACCAATTTAAAAATTACTTTAGTAACAGTAATGTATTGTACAATGCATGTCTGTGTCTACTGTTTCCGAGTCCTTAAAAGTAATTGCTTTTATATCCTACCGACTTCATTACTTGGTCAAAAGTTTATTTGGTAATTTAAGACCTTACGTTTCCTAGGTCTATAGAATCCTGCAGTGTATAGTGGCTAGAACTGTCTTGTTAAAGTCAGAACTGTCTCTCTCCTTCCCGGCGGGTCTGGCATCTCATTGCTCCAGCCTGCACTCCCCCTCCCCTTGTCAGGACTGTAAAAGGCAGAGGCTAGCCAGGTCAAGAATGGGTAGAGTTAGCAGTTATGAAGACGCATTCCCCTGATGCTCTTAGTTGCTGCAGACCACAACTCTGTTAGTGTCCTTCACCTCCAAACACATACCCGGACACATGGGACTTCACTGTTTCCTGCTAACTTGCCTCTCCTGGATGCTAAGTGCAGCGGTGAGTAGTGTGCAGCTGACCTGTCCAACAAATTAGCCGCCTAGCTCCTGATTCCTTGGGGCTTGACTGAGCCAGACAAGCCTCATGATTTTGAGCTGAAATAGTCTTTGTTATTGTGTTGGGGCAATATGATGAGAAGAGGGATGTGGAAGGGAAGAGCAAACAAGCACTGGTGTTTCTGGGGTCTGCACATGGCGTACATCCCAGTGGAGATCATTTACTGCTGTCTGGCTAAACAGGATTTTAGAACAGCGCAAAAAAATGGTAACAGAGTACTGACATGTCACAATAGCGTGCATAACCAGCTAGAGCCACTACTATTACTACTCTGGCACCAATTCAGCTGTTACTGTGGTGATTGTAGCACGTTTTGCTCTCTGTATATTTCAGTGGCAATTGTTTCATTCACGAATATGATTCTGATAACAGAGCAAGCTGAAACTGGAAAGCTCTTTGTGTATGTTCTTTTCAACGCTCGACGTCTAATAACCTTGGAAATCTTTCACCAGCTTCAATAAAGAGGACACTTTATGGTGCAGAAAAGAAATGGACGTAGTGACCTGTTCGAGTCACTCCATCCGTCTACCTGACACAAGGGTATGTTTTACTTCATGGAAACCTTGATGCACCTGAGCTTTTCATCCTGAGAGAGCCCTGGGATTCAGTATTCACCAATTCTGCCAGGTTCTGATCTGAGGCTTTTTTATCAACTAAAAAAAATTCACAATAAGATTTTTTATGTGCAAAACAGGCAGGGTATATGGTTTGCTTTTTGCAAACTTTTTTATTGTTATCTCGCTTTTTTTTTTACCAAGAATTTCTACAACATTGTCTTTACATGGTCAAATACTCGCTGAAACAAAAGATGAAAAAAACCCCCACAAATTAGCTTTCTGAGGAAGGTAAGAAAGCAGCTACACTTCAGTTGTGGATGTTTTTTTATTCATTAGCCAATTGTAGATTACTGTAATGATTCCATAACCGCGCAGCTGCCATCTCCAGGCTTTTCCCATTCTCTTGTGATCCCCAGCCTTCACTGTGGACAGAATTAACAATAGGAAAGAGCTGCTGCGTTCTTCTCCAAACCGCCCTTTTTATTTCCCTGCCCAAGGCAAATTGAGTCTAAATTTTTTGCAATTATTCTTATTTGACCGAGTAAATGTGTAATCATTGCCAAACTACAAGGCCACCCTTTCCTTTCATATTCATAAACAGCTCTCTTAGAGCTGTGTGCCGAGCGGATATCATGAAAACAAAAGATTTTTGTTTGCTTTTTGTTTATTTTTTGTAAGTGTATTTATACATTTTCTTTCACTTGTGTACTGTTGAAGGAATTCTATTAATTTAAGGAGCCACATTGCCAATAAAAGTGTAGATAATATGAGCTGGAGCTAAATCATCACTGCAATGTTCATCAGGACGAATAGATGTGAGGAAGCAATGCTCAGTGCCCGGAGTCCTCAGGGATAGCAGTAAAATACTGACCGTGTCACCATGCCAAGACAGTCCCTGAGAGCTGTACTGTACTGACACACATTATTGATCGTGTATCTCTCTGAGAAACATTCCTATTTTATTTTCTTCAGACATTAAGTATAAGGGCCCAGTCTGCATCTCAAGATGAATTTTGGGGGAATGAATGCATCATTTTGAGGTTTCTTTTACTTCCTGAGATGATATTGTAATACAGCAAAACAGTATTCAGTCATTCTTTAGGTAATAACTGCAGCTTTTCATTTTTATTTTTCTCATGACAGATAAAGTGATGTTCAGACTGCATTCAGATCTGAATACTGATACTATTAGACAATGTTCTTAGGCACCTTAAGCAAAACCATGTAGAATAGTCAGGATCAAACTTTGGATCAGAATTTATCCTGCATGATAAAATATTTTTTCTTTATCAAACCACTTACATAAGCATGTACACTACTGGTCAAAAGTTTTAGAACATCCCATGTTTTCTGTTTGTTTGTATTGAAATTCAAGCGGTTCAGTGTCT
>JBBPCW010000006.1:15943877-15963291 GCA_037974425.1 Phenacogrammus interruptus
CACACACACACACACACACACACACACACACACACACACACACACACACACACACACACACACACACACATTTGCTCATCACTGATCAGGTCGGGCTCAACCATGTGTGGATCCAGTGATGCTGCGCATGCGCAGTACCCCGGCTCAGTGTGCGGTTGGCTGTAGAGGAGAAGAGTGATGGGGGGCAGCAGGTGAAGGGGCAGCACGGAGAGAAGAGCACTGCAGCCTGAGGCAGGACAGGTAGGAGCATTTTAACGCAGTCACATCAAAGCTGGAGGGCAGTAATGAAGAGATGGAGGGATGGAAATAGTTTTTCCATAGTCTCGTGCGTTTCTGCAGGGCTGGATTTCATAAACACGGTGCAAGTATTCACTTCTCTTCAGTCTGTTCTTAAATCACTGAATAACAACGTGCTGAAAGAGATAATGTGGAGATGCTGATTTCTTAAGCAGATCAGTAAGAATACGCGAGAACCTTGGCGACTAACGTTAGAAGAGCTAGTTTTATTGCAATTTACAGCTGCAGAAAGGACAAGCTGGTGGCACCACCAGTGCCAGTGACCTTTCAGATCCATGAAAGAGAAGATGTAGTTCACAGAAAAGACTGACGTCTTCAAAAACACGAGTTTTATTATTTATTTATTTTCCTCCCGTCTGGTACAATGTTGTCAAGGCAACAGTGACACGTGATGATGTCAAGGCTTTCCTCAAAAGGGGACCTATTGCTGGCACAAACGAGAATTTAAGGGTAAAACACTTCAAGCAGGTCGAAGTTAATTATGTTAATTATGACAAGTATTGGTTTGTAAGAATTTGAAATCAGATGTGCACCTGCGGTGGTGGTGGGGTGTGTTTGTGTGTGTGTGTGTGTGTGTTTGTGTGTGTGTATGTGTTTGTGTGTAGCTGAGTCATTTCAGGAACACATATACACAGTAAATGCTTCATTGTCTAGCTGGACAGGTTGATCACAGACTGTGCGTTTATGTGCATTTATCACTGGTTCATGGCATTCACAGTATTTTCAAAAATGCAGTTTGTTCAGAACAAACTGTACACTCAAAATGGAGCCAGCGCAAGCACACACCGTGATTTAATTACTGTGATGTGCGTGCAGGAAACTCATTTCCCTCCATTTTCTGCCCGTGTCCTTGAAATTATAAATTTGCTTCTGTTAAAACAAACTTTGTTTTACCAAACACGACCTGCCTGCCAATATGAGTGTCAGTAAAAAAAAAAAGACAGCAGGAGAGAATGAGTAATCTGATCTGTCTCCTAGAATGTCTTTTGCATTTCATGACTCACTGCACTGCTGGAAGGGCAGAAGGCCAAAGCAATAGCTGGTGCTCTGCTGGGAGAGTGAAGCTGACTAAGGCCTGATTTATAGCTATCAGACGGTGCAAAATTGGAAGGTCATATGATCACAATTGCAGAAACGGCAACAAACAAAGGGCACCAGAGAATGGCAAGCCGTGTAAAGGGTTTCAGTTATCCATGATAATGAATTGTCAGGTTGTAGTGAGTACAGTACATCTGATGAAGAGCCACTGTATGAGTATCTTCAAGATGTGCAGTCACTTTGATTTACTACTAGAGAGTTACTATTACTTAACAGTTCTAAAAGGAAACAATTTTTATTGCTTTTTGTTCAGTTTCGATTGGTAAATTACAGTCAGTGTTAAACATGCTCAGTGCTCAGAGGTTAAAAGTTATGGTGTGAAATTCAGAGCAGACCACATTTCAGTACACACTCCAGACACCAATTTATGAAGCTCTGAAAGAAAGTGTTGCATGAAGAATTATTCATGTAGAACAAAACATTGGATTTTCACCTCACACTGTCCGTTCTGTAAAAGACTTTTTCTATTAACGTCTTTAAAAAACTACAGCTGAAAGGTTGGCTGGATTTTGTCCAAGCTGAACCAAGAACCATGATACAAACCAAACGGTGACTCCATCAAACTGTGAAAATCGCAAGGGGCAGCTGGTAGCCTAGTGGTTAGGGTATTCGCCCTGCGACCAGAAAGTCCGGGTTCGATTCCCAAGACCGCCAGGCGCTGCTGAGGTACCCTGAGCAAGGTACCATCCCCACACACTTCCTGGCTGCCCCCTGCTTCACTTGGTGAATGGGTTAAATGCAGAAGTTGAATTTCATGCTGTTCAGACTGTGTGCTGTGGTGTGTTCACATATGACAAATGGTCACTTTCACTTCATGAACCGTTACACCACTACGTCCTAAACCCTTAAAAATAAGGCATTACATCTTTTACTCTGGTTTACTTGTATGTAAGGCGTTATTGTAGAGTGGTGCCAAAGAATAACTATAATTTTTTTCTCTAGAGAACCCTTCAACAGATGGTTCTTTTTGTTAATGAGATGTGAAATGGGACAAATGATTGTAGTCTTTAAAGAGCAATGTCTTTTTTTATAGACCAATTATAGAAAGCCTCAAACCATAAAAGAACCTTTACTTTTAGGTTTTCAGGCAGAATCACTCTGAACTCCTATGACAGATTTGTCTCTACTTTGGCTAAGCTAAAACTACTGTTTCTACAACACAACCAACTTTGCATTAGAATTAGTAGCTGATTGAGGCTTCTGTGTTCTTCCCATGCAGATGTGAACGATGACTTCTTGCTCAGAGATCTGCGGGTCGGAGTATGCTGACCAAGGCCTGGGGCCAGTGCAGGGGCCCCAGCGCTATGGTGTGCGCTCTTACCTGCATCAGTTCTATGAGGACTGCACTGCCTCCATCTGGGAGCGCGATGAAGATTTTCAGATTCAGAGATCGCCAAGCAGGTGGAGCTCTGTCCTCTGGAAGGTGAGCCACATGTCTAACTCAGCATGTGAGGTTTTGCTGAGCTTGGTTTTTGGTTTTTTTTGTCTATTATTATTTGTGCTACCATTTCACAGTTTTTTCTGCATCTATTAACCTCATCAGTTAAAACAGTCAAACCACATATGAATGGTTGTTGTCGTGTAAATTGTAGTTTCAATTTTCACTTATGAATGGTTGATCTTTTATTCTGATTATTAAATGATTAGTGTAAATTGAGACTTTTACAGCAAAACTGAAATAAGTATTTCAGTGTCATTCTGATTCAGGTCTTTTGGTCAAATTGCGGTGGAATTCTGTCTTTTTCTTGTTTAGGTCTGTCTCGCGCTAGGGGCTTTGATTCTGGTCGCTGGTCTGTCAGTGCTCCTGGTGGGCTACGCCACCCCACCCCGTCTGGAAGCCTTTGGCGAAGATGAGTTGCTCTTCGTTGATGGGCGGGCCGTGCGATTCAACCGCGCCCTAGACGCCTGCAAGCTGGCTGGCGCTGTGCTCTTCTGTGTAGGTGGCAGTGGCATGGCTGTGGGCCTTCTCCTGGCTGCCTGTGCGCAGGGGGGCACCAAAGAGGAACTCCGGCTCCAGCAGCGCTTCAAAGAACGTCTGGCTGAGATCCAAGCCTCAGTGCAGCCGGTAACCCGCGCACCCATGCCCGGCGAGGCCAAAGTGCCCGTCACTCTGTCCAAGGTCCAGAATGTCCAACCCGGGGCCGAGACCTGACCTGAGCTTTGACCTAGTCCCACCCATCGCCAGCACCGCGGTCCAGAGCAAGCCCGTAGTGAGACGCTACACAACCGTTCCAGGTCCAGTAGAGTTAGAAAACACTGCAGCTCTCCTGATGCATATCGTCTGTCTATATCAAGAGTATTTCTGGTAATTGAGGTATTATAGATCACTTGTTAAACTGGTGCTCTTCAATCTACATTATACAGCACAGACACACTCAAGCGTTATGATCGCTAACAGCGACTGGATCCAGTCCTTAAGTCTGATTTCTTCAACATACATTAAGCTTAGACCAGAAATAACCTGCACAGTTCAAAGACACACTATGACTTTAAAGCTATTTCATTCGCATTACTGTTTTTATAGATATTACTAAACAGTGTATATTTAATTTAAGATTGCTATACTGCTCAGAGTGACTTCATTTCTTCATGACCCAAAACTTTCATTTACCAACAAAGCAAAGCACTTCCAGCAGTAAGTAGAGACAGTTTTTAATGAAATTAAACCAACCACTTCTCACCCTTTCTTTTGGCCTTAATTATTGTAACATCCTCGTCTTAAATTCTCAGAGAAGATCTTTAATGGTAATTTTCTATTGAAGTTCAGTTCAGTTCAGACTAGGCTAAACCTTTGTGCAGACTCAGTCACAGATTTGCAAAAGCATTGAAATGGGCACTCAAATGGAAAGAACAATTAGAATAGTTGGGATTATATTTTTTTTGTTCTTTGAGAGGCATTACCTCTTTTTGACCATTTTCTCTCATTTAGACTTTGGAAATCCAATGGTTTAACAAGGCCTATGCTCAAGATGCCCATTTTGCTTCTACAATTAAACAAAACAGTTATACTAATAACATTTGTTCTTTTAAGTCATAAAAGCTACTTTAGAAAGATGTTTGTTAAAAGTCACAATCTCAGTTTAAACTACCAGTTTATATTTTACAGCAACATGAACGTATATTCTTCACTCTGTCAGTGACATTCTGATTCAAAATCGATTGTCTGCTGGTAAAAAAAAGAGGTGGAATTGTTGTCCACCTACCTGATTCAGATGCAGGCAGAATCGTGAATCAAATCAATATGCAATTAGCATCTTTCCTCTCCGCACATAATGGAAGAGCCCATGTAGTCCTGCATTATGTAGACAAATAGCCTATTACATATACTCACATATCTTCTCAGCGGCACTGCAAATTAAACAAATTATGAATCAGTCCAGTGAATAAGCGATAGCTCAGGCACTGAGGGTTGGCCATTGAGGGTTTGCCAGCATTACGTAACAGGGTCAGATTATGTCACAGCCGATCCGGTCCATCTCCGTTCAGGCAAATGATCTGTTCATACGGAGCCCGCATTTCCTTCTTCAGCCTCATTCTTGTGTGTGGAGGATGTCTTATACTATAGTCATCATGCACACTGGTTTATTAGAGCACACACTCACTTCAGACAATGCTGCTTTTCAGTGTCGTGTCTGTGTTGCTGCTTTGCGTCATTGCGCCTGTGTACTTTTCAGCATTTTTAGTCAAGTGAAAAATGTGCCATTTGAGCATATTTCCCTCATGCACCCGTAAAGGCCACAGTTCCAAACATCTGCTAAACTTTGCTAACCTTTCAGCCAGCATTACTCAATTTTTCCGTAACTCTTTTTAGGTGCAACACCCTTTCAGAGAGCTCTAGACATTCATATGTTTTCGAACCAATGCTTTGTACAGTACACTATATTATACTTCATTCAAACTTGCCAATTCTGAATGGGACCCAAACTATATTGCTTTCTTGCAATCAAACCTTTGTTTCCTTCAGCTTTTTTATTATAATACAAACATCAGTGGCTGCATCTAAACTTTTGCTTGAAACATTTTCTCTTTATATTTTACAAGAACATATTCTTTGAGTAAAAGTGTTTTTTTTTTTTTTTTCAAAGAAATAGTTACAAAAGTAACAACAGCTACCAAAACTCCACATAAAAAAGTACAAAAGTATCAAGTCCACTACAGAATAGCTGTGGACTAAAAATGAATTGAAGTTGTTTGGAACTGTACTACAACATGACATTTTCTAAATTGATCTACTTTCAGGTACACCTACACTCAACATTACATTCATCCTTGATTATTGAGATTGTATATTAAAGCTAAGCTGTGTCTACAAAACTCTGAAGCCTGGATCTAAAACCAAACTGAGGTGGAAAATATTTAAACGTATGTATCATAACCGAACTGTCCATTTCTTCGCCCATCTGCATTGATTTCTCTGTTCTGAGTGACATATCAGCCTCACTATGTTACAGAATGAAGGAAGGTTGGTCACTGTGTTGAGAACGTTTTCTGTATGACCATTACGAAAAGTTTTATCAAGTGCTGTAGTTCAGACTGAAATTGCTTTTTTGTTGCATCTGAGAAGTGCCAAGTGTCCAGAAAATATCAGTAAAGTTTAAAACTACAAATCTATGCTCCTGGAACTATTTTTGACAAATTAATAAAGATCAAATTAACGTTAGCTTGCCGTGGGAGTATATTTTCTATTAAATGAATTTTTCAAGCTTGCTGTGGTTTTAAATGGGGCCCCATCATGGTTCCATTTCACTCTTAGTAGCATACAGTCCATCCAAATAGAAATGCGTTCACTCACTTTATTAGAGAGACTTGTATTCTGGTACTGGTACTCACTGGTGGACAGTTACAGACTATAGCTCTGTTGTCCTGCTCAGGTCAAATGATACATTTCCATACGAATTCCATATTAATTTTCTTACTTCCATATTAAATGACCTCATTTCCATATTAATGAAATGTTTAACATCATTTCTGATAAAGGAAAATAAACAAAGACAAAAATATGTTGATGTAATATATTTTATTCATAATGTATTCATTAGAATGACATAAATAGAACACATTGTTTTGCTCAGTGTAGGGTGCAAGATGTATTTGACTCTATCACTCTATGATTGAGGTTACTCAAGGTCACATTAAGGTTACATGGTCATGAATTAGACACATATCTGGTTTAGAACCACATGAAAGAGGCTTAGGTCCAGCTGGAATAGATGAGATTTGGGTGTCCACAAACATGTCCAAATACTGAATTTGGGCCACTTCAGTGTAATTATGCGAGCATGGCTTGTTCTATGGAGGCAGCTCTGTTTTCTGGGTCTCTCTGCTGTTGTTCAAATGGAACTAGTGCAGGATCTGCAAGCTCAAAATAGATGTACAGGATGTGTGTGGAGCTGCATGAGTCACAGGTGAAAATATACCTCTCTATCTCTTTCCTCTGTGTCTCCCCTGTGACAGTGATGACTCACCCAAGCTGCATTAACCTGAAATTGTGCAGAGAGGACAGGGCAACCTCTTACACAACAAGTGCTTTTACACAAGCGTCCTGTTTGCTGGGTTATGTCGGTACATTATCTACTGCATCTGTACCAAAACACAGACTACTTAGCTCATCTGAGTCAAACACTTTGCGGTCTGTGCTCTAAATGACATAAATAGACCCTCACCATCGATTTTATTAGAACACCCTTGAGCTCCCACTCTCTGGTTGGTTTATGAGGTTCATGTCTAATATGTAGGAGTACAAATACAGAGTGTAGCTGATCCGTTGGCAAAAGAGCAGCTCTGTTCGTTATATACAGCCGGGTTCCTCAACCACTGGGCCACGGACCACTGGTGGGCTGCAAAGGCTTTTGATTGACCCGCAAATCTAATATCAAGACAGGCCATTGGTCCACTTTTGGTTATTTAATATCATCCAATGTGGCAAAGTGGGCCTGCTGTGACAGATAGGTGGGCATTAATGTTGAAAAGGTTGAGAACCATTGATATACAGCACACTCCAGAACAGAGGAGGGAGACAAGATCTACCATTCTGTAGTAGTTCACATCTCTACATCACACATTTTAGACAACACCAAGGCTAAAAAGAACTGACCTTGGGTCAGAATCCCTCTTGTTTGATGGTCACTGCCACAAAATGTGATTCTAGATTAGCCCTCCTACTTCTGAGGCTGTTAATAGAAATGCTGCTTATAGTAAATTAACTAAATACAACAGAATTATGTTTCAAAAAGTAAATCATCAGGTATTATCATCATTTGTAAAACTTGAATCTGACCCAATGCTGTTCCTCAGAGACATCTAAACCACACAGTGGCTCTGGCAGCCTTCCCTCTGCATGATGCGACACTGCAAGGTTCCTGTTTTCCATGTGCTGTGGCCCCGAGGAATTGAACAGCCAGCAACAGTAATAAACCTCTGCAGGCAAAGACACTGAGGGGAAAAGGAGTATTGTTGAACTGGAAGATTGTTCTGCTCATTGATACACTATATTTTGAAGTTAAATTGGTAAAATTATATTGACTTTTCTTAGAAAGCCCCAACATCTAGTTTCACATTGCTGGTGTACAGGGACTGTAGCTCATCTACTGATGCCCAGTAGATATTAGCCATCCACTTACCTTTAATTCATGGTCAATTTCTGGGAAGCAGTCAACATAGCAGTTGTTACGAATGATTCACCACCAAAATAATGACTGTACACATACTGTAAATAAAGGTTGGAGGACCTCATAAAGCTGCAGATTAGTAGAAGTGAAGTGGATGGTGACATAAATGAAGTGGAAAGACTTGAGTGTTGTAATGATTCTGTTTATTAAAGACAATTGTTACAATAACACAATGAAGCACCATGCTAAAATACAGTTCAGAAGTAAAGTGTTAATTCAGATGAGCAGAATTTTGACAACAGGGTGTCTAGAGTACATTTTTATTGCAAATACAGGACAAGTTACATGTGTGTTTTAAAGAGTTATTTTGGTATTTTCACCTATAGGGGGAAACATTGCGATATTGTGTAAACATTTCAAGACAAAGGAACCAATATAAATAGCCCGATTTTTAAAAATAAAATGTAAAATCATTTAAAGTCACATTTTTCCTTTGCCTTCTCCTAACTACTTGATTTGACAATCTTGTTACAGGAAATATATATTTATTATAGAGAAGACATACAAGACATTTAGACGTACAGACATCACTCAGCACCTCCATTCACCAACTTAAATCAGCACACACTACATCCAGTAGCTTATTTGACTGTGTTTGAGCCTATACATTAACCACATTGTGCCTCGAAATGAAAGCAAACATTCATATAGTCTTGTAAAGAAACAAATTACTGCATTGTCTCTATTTCTTGAATAAAATCAAATGTAACTAATTAAAGCGATCATTTTAAGTAGCATCACCTCTCCTATCATCAAAGCAGCACTGTTTCCTGATTTATCTCTTTCTATGTTCTCCTCTGTTTTCTGAAGAGCAATGACCCCATTCAACTCTCTCACTCATTCAGCCCATTTTTCTCTTTCCCTCCTTCTCCTTTCACTCAGTCTCCTGCCCCTCCTTCATTTGCAACACCTTCATCAGCCTGTCCCGCCTCTTCCTCACCAGTTTGTCCCACCTCTTCTTCACCAGTTTGTCCCACCTCTTCTTCACCAGTTTGTCCCTCCTCTTCTTCACCATTTGGTCCCTCCTCTTCCTCACCATTTTGTCCCTCCTCTTCCTCACCATTTTGTCCCTCCTCTTCTTCACCAGTTTGTCCTTCCTCTCCCTCTCCATTCTGAACCTCCTCTTCAGCCTCATTCTCAGCCTCTACAGTGGGTGCTTCCTCTGTAGTTTGGGTAGTCTCTTCTGTCTCTGGACCCTCGTCCTCGTGAACGTCCCCGTCTTCTACTTGTTCCTGTTAATCAGTTTGAGTTTTGTATTCAGATCAAGACATAACTGATGGATATTCTGTGATTTCCCCCACTCAGATATTTGCATTTTACCTCTCATTTGCTTTTCAACTAATCAGTAATAAAAGAATGTTCCTGGATCCACACTGTGTTTTAGTTTGTGTACAGAAACTGAATTAGACCAAACTGTGGTCAATATGTTGGAACTCAGGTAAACAATGAGCTCATTACTTGCAGTAATTACTTATTTATGATTTTTGCATCCCAAGGAAATCTAGAGCATCAGTTCTCAAACCTTTTATTCTAAGGGCCATTTTGTGGATAGTAGGAGCCACTGCTCCCCACATCACACCGCACCCAGAAGAACCGTGTTCATTATGCTAACTTTATCATGCATCTATTAATAATGACATGGTGCTGTTCTATGACATTAAAGATGACTCACTGAGTGGGTGATGGGTGGCCCTGAATCATGATTAAATGGCACTTGTTTTATAATTTTAAACACTTTTTTACCTGTGGGCATAGCAAATTAAATTAACATATTGACTAGATTTGGTAGACTCGGGGGTGACTGTAACAAACTAAATAATGTTTTTTTTTTTCAAGCAAATAATGATTGGCACTGTGTGAATGTGAATAATCTCAACTTGCCTATTGTTTTGATGCATTTCTCTGTCAAATTTGGACTTGATGTGAGAAGGCTTTACCTGAAATGTTCCACTATTTCACTAATCGGTTTAACAAACAAGTTATAGAGCATTTTTTTTCAGTAACTGCTTTTAAGTGGTGTTATGCTTAAGCAGGTGCACTGACCGGCTCGGCTGCTGAAGGCTCTTCTGATTCTTTCTCTTCGCTCTCGTCCTCTTCTGTCTTTTGCTCCGCATCATCTGATGAAGACCAAAAATTGAGAAAATAAGGAAAAGATATAGTGCACAAGATGGCACAACACTGACACCCCATGGAACGGATTAAAACTTCTGTCATGACATAAGAGAGACAGTTACAAAGAAGGATGGCTACTGATCTGCCATTAATCTTACATCTCTGTTTATCAGTTACCTTTGCTACAGGTGTAGTTATATTGTGTCATCATGTCAAAAACATTTTTACCCTACAAAATTACAATGTTTTTCTATTTGCTATGAAAATGCTTTGTCATCAAACCTGACTACCACTAAATTCCTAGTGAGTTATTTCCTAGGTTAATCAGAATGAAGGCTAATCATTGTAAATATATCATGACTATTGTCAGTTCTTCTATAATACTGCCAAACTGCACGCATCATAAAATGACAGATTTAGACCACATAGAAAGATCCTATAAACAACACCTGCAAAAACAATAACAACATCCAATCTACACAAACTGCATCGTCACACACAGTAATAAGAACTTTCTTCTGTTTCTACTGAAATCACTGCATTCCTCTTTTGCTGATACATTTTGTTTGTTTCAAATAGTAAATGAGCCTAATATCTACACATTATGATACATACTGTATATTGTGAAGATTCCATGAGGAGGTTCAGTACAGGGCAACACTTAAAGCCATCAACAACAATAATCTTTTTTTTTTCATTGGGAGGTTTGGGGGCACATTCTAGGCCTCTTGACTGAACTTCTAGAGCAGTGCTTCTCAAATTGGTCCTCAGGGGCCCCCGACGGTCCACATTTTTGCTCTATCCCTATGAGTTAGGTACGAGGAAAATGAAGTGACAAGAATGTGGAATCTGGGGACCCCGAGAAGCACTGTGTTCTAGAGAGGGGAAGGTGTGAAAAAATGCTCTGCACTGCCTTTAGAAGTGAGAAATGAACACTAATTGGAAGAACGCGAAGCTCATTCTGACAACTATTCAGTGACGACGAAGTGCGTGAAGAACAAGGCTACGTCTACGGCAGAAGCTGAAACCTTATTATTCACACTCTTATTAAAACGCCATGCAAATGAGCTCTCTTATTGAATATGTGAATAATAATGCCAGCAATTAAAGCTAGGCTGTTAAAATGACCATTCAGTCTGCAATAGTGTTGCATAATTATTTTCTTAAGATTTATATTGTCACAACTGTATGGTCTAGTAAACAAGAAAATTACATGAGAGTTTTAAATACTTAATGGGTTGTAAATCCGAATTATGCGCAAGAAATCAATACACGCTTAATAATTAAGCGGCGCAGAATGAATGGTCCATGTATATGTTCTCCATCTCCTCGCTAGCAGATATAAAAACATTGCCATGTGGATTATAGTGCTTTTGTGCAGATGCATAATGCATTTCGAATGCAAAACTGATTGAAGTTGGGGGCTAGAGATGAAATGCTGAAGCGATGATGGGCTTCTTTGAATATTTTATGGAAATCATGCACATTTATTAACAGTAGTCCATGGCACTGACTGTAAGCAGGGTGGCTAATGTGACTATAAACATTTTAATGTGATCAAGAGCGGGGGCTGCCTCATAAAAATGCTAAATCAAATTAAACACAACATTTTAAAGCTCACTTTCATTAAAGGTTGGGGGAAGGAGGGGTAGATCTCTTCTGATGCCAACTGAAGACGATCTGCGTCTGTTATTCTTAGCCTTCGTTTTCAAAGGAAACGTCTGTCTGCGCTGCCAGACTGGGGCTGATTTACATGCAGAAGTCATTACGAACCAAGAGAGACATTTAGTAAGAATTCAGGGGCTGGTAAGACATACCACCTAAATGACACTCACAAGTGCTCATGAACATGAACAAAATAGCTCAAGTTCAAATAGTTGGAGACAAACAAGACAGACAATGACAGGTCTGTATAAACAAAACAGCTACTACAATTTGGTAACACTCGCAAAAGACTATAAATGAAGAGGTAAGTGAAAAGAGCACGAACTCCAGGTTTGTCTCTCAGTCAAAAAAGAGGTGTTATTCTTCTCAGTGAGGAAAGAAATGCAAATGTGTGTTGTTAAACAAGAGCAATAGAAACACAAGCTCTCTGATCCTGGATCAGCATTCTTATAGCAACAAAACAGCCCCCCACACTCTAAACTTAGGACTTTGTACGCGCCAAGAATTAAAATCTTGTGTCGTACCAGGATAACTAGGTGGCACACACAATGTGGGTTCATTAGATACAAATTTGCTCCATAGCACTAAACAGATCATCAAACTGAGTGCAGTGAACTATTAACTGTGTGGGACATGTACAGGATGTCAGATATGAGAACTTGGTAGCGAGGACATTCAATAATATAAAACTACTAAAACTGCAAAAATATCTTTATATGAACAACTATTTAATATTTCTTAACATTCTCATTATGAGATTGTTGTAAGAATATTACAAGCTTATTCAATTGACTCGCTATTGTCACATTCACCTTTTTTCAAGCTTGATGATCTCCTGGGAATCTGTAATGGGAATTATATGCTAACAAAGCCTGTAACAGAATCTCAGAGAAAAGTCACAGGTGCAGAGGCAAGATGGGAAATTAGTTGGTCTCCATTTGATTCTGGCAAATCAAGAGCAAAAAAAGAGTGCTTAAGGAACAAGGATGTGTGTTAATTGCCTGTATATTTCTGTGTTTGGAGTGATTTTGATATTTTCCCAAAGAGCCTCTCGGTTGTCTTTTAGTCAGTATTTATTTGGCAAAAACAGTTAAACTGCTTTGCTTGTAGGCCATACTTCACAGCCAGCTGCGGCATAGACTGTCCCAAATAAGAATCATTCCAGGGTCATTTGCATCCATTGTTGCTGCTATGGCTCTTGGGCACTATTTCTTCCTTTGCCACACATCCTATATGAGACACACTACAGTTTGCAATTTACAGTACTCCCAGAGAGGTGGTTTTACCACATCAGCTGTCAGTATCTCCATTAGTAAATAAATAAAGACTATAGTACAATTTTAAGGACATCACTGGTTGAATGTATGTCTTTCTTCGTCTAAAGGCCACAAATTCTTTTTCATTGGAGTCAGAAAAGAAAGCCATTGCAAATCTATCATTCCTGCCCACTACAAAGTTTACACTTAAAAATTAGTGGCTATAAACATGTCCAGACTTTTGACTGGTCCAAAAATACACCCCCAAAAAACTCTAGTCTCTCAAAAATGGTAACGTTAGAAAGCAATATATTTATTTGTTTAATGTAAAAACATTTAATTTATTTTTCATGAAATAATCTTAGTTTGGTTCATTTATTTCACCCACTGCAAAAGTTGACTGCTGCTGAGTTGAAATGATGTAGAAAAATAAATACAGAAAAAATGCTTTTATATAACAGTTCTTTCACTGAAGCATCACAGCAGACATCACAGTACAGTGCACAATGAATGTACTTGCTGTGTGTGTATCATGATAACTGTGAAGGCCATGTCACGATCAGCAGTGCCTTTTCTAAACTCCCCACAGTGCCATGTGTTGTCTTTTTGTTGGTTGAATAGGCCAGCGCACCATTACCGCATACAGATTAGCACTCAGCTTAGCTGCCCCAATTCCACAAAGGTTGTCATTGTTGACGATTTTCAATAAATGGTGAAAAACACTGATTTACCCAAGAGCGATAGTTGTCTTCCAGCATGCTTGTGTATTCAGAATAGGTGAAAATCCCTCCACGGTGAACAGAAACTGCATATTTAAGCTTTAATCAATGGCGAGCGGTGGAGGGATTCGTCGCTTTCGCGATGGAAAAATATTAAAAGTCAAGCTGTTGGCTACTGTAATGACTGCTCTAGAGGTATTTGACTTCTTTGTCTGCATCAAGTACGTCTCCTATTCAAAGAAGCGAACACATAAATTGCATACCAATTTGCAGTGGAAAGTTGAATACATTTGAAAAGATTAATGGCGTTCTTGTACAGAATGAACAGATTTTGAATGAATGTTAGTCTCTGTCCTGAAATGGTGATGTTAAACAGTAGCCCAGAGTTTAGCCATTGACTCAAACTGCATGAGCAAAAAAACATTTTTGCTGAATATTTTCATGAAGTCTTTGAAGACCTGCAGTTGTACAGGAAGCAGTAAATCTGTATAAACAGTTACTTCAGAGATTATTACCCGGATGGTGTAATTATCACAGGTTCAGTCTGACCACATGTGTAACACAAAAACCAAGACTATGTGAACGGCTCCTAGTATTGTTCTTTTACTGAGTTGTTTTAGTGGTCGCCTTATTTAATTATAATAAGTAATGACTATAAAAACCTCCTCTCTCTCTCTCTCTCTCTGGTCTAACTAAGCCCTATTTTGTTTGTAGCCATGTCTCCTTGATTGTTCCTTGCGTTGTATAAGGAAACAGAGGATAACATGGGAATTATTATCTTTGGCAATCAACCAAATGCTGCCTGTGTAGTCAATACAGAATAGGATGAACATTACCTTCGTTTCTTTTGAGTATTTCCAAAAGGTGAATGCCTGCCAGACACTACAAACCCATAATGCCGATATGAGCTTGTTTATGAGAATGTCTCCTGTGGCTCATGATTAGTATCTAATCGTTAATCTAGTCACAATCACAGTAAAGCTGCTTTTATAAGCAAACAAGATTAAACATTCCTCACAATCCAAGGGGATGCCACATGCTAGACATGTCTGTCCTTGAAAGACCTTTAGTATTAACTTAGGCCAAGCACTGGGACTGCAAAACTTGTGGCCAGGACTTGCATGATCATCATGATCTAGCAAATGAAGGCCTTTCATAATCCTTTCAAAGTCACTTACTAGATTAGCAAGAAATAAATGATCTGTTGTCTTAATCTGCTTGTATGATCAATGTGTTTGACAAAGAGCTTTCTTTTCATACTGGGAGCAGAGGTGAAGAATGTTATGTGAAATTTACATGTGATTGAAAGTTTCCTCTTGAGTGATAATGATTCTGTGGCCTCTTATGATTGAAATATGAGAGACATTCAGAACGTTTCTGCACTTTTAAATTGGAAGGGAGAAAACAGTGAAGGCTGTAAGAGTGTCATGTGACACTGGGAAAATTGTATTTCAAAAGAAAGATGACTGTGTTTAAATGTGATGTAATTTCATTCATTCGTTCATTTTCATTAACCACTTAATCCCTACTAGGGTAACAGGGACACAGAGCCTCTCACGAGGCCAACAGGCACGAGGCGGGGAAATTCTGTCCCTCAAATTTGAAAAGTTCTTACAAAGGATAAAATAAAGTAAAATGTAAAACAAAAAGCAGCATACAAACACAACTACCGATGCTGAAACATACTCACCCATAGAAGCTGGCAAAGCTTAGTATTAACTTCCAAAATTTGCCACATCGCACAATAGTAGCAATATGTTGCATGATGCTTTTTTAAGGGATTCTGAATTTTCATGATTAAAACCCTACTAACTGCTTCTTATTCTGAGTTCATTCTGTACATGACAAAAATCTGTAAAAAATGTAACAATGAAGGATTTAAGGAATGCAGGAAAGAATATTGATTACTATTTATTTATTGTCTTAAACCTACTTGTCATTCCTATTTCTGGTTCAGCTGCAATTGCAATTACGGTCCTACATTTTCACAATTAATTATTTGAGGACACTAAGGAAGGCAAAGATAGCAAGGGTATTATTTTACAGATAAACGTTTGTACAATCACCTGTCGTTTCTTTGGTATTTGGATATCTGTGTTTTGAATGGTAGAAGCCCTTCAGTTTCAGGTGCAGTTTTATCATTTCAATTCTGATCACATTTACACATTATCATATTCATCACATATCACCTCCATATCAGAGCCACACATCGGCAGGCAGAGACAAAGTCAAGCAGACACAGTAATTGATTCCCAGTGGTTTCATTACCGTACCCGTGTTGTAAAAAATATAAATGCATGGAAGTAGATCTCCTCAAATGTATGAAGCACAGCAGAAACGTTCAATCAGAAGTCGTTCTATTTGTAGCTTTATGCAGGTACTGCTGAACGACACAGGGCCTCAGGAGGCTGTTGCTTTATTAAAATAATCCATAAATACCTCATCTAGCAGTGTGTGTAAACAGTGGGGGCTTTCTCTTCGGTAGCCCATGGGGATTAGAAATTATTGCTTGTGTTCTTAACTGAGGCTGCAGTGTTTTCGCAGTCAGTCTTTGTAGCCACAAAGAACGCATCTAGTCAATCCAGAATCACCTCTGCTGCTGTTTCCAAATGTACTGAACATCAAATCCTTGTGAATTCAAATGCATGTATGTATACAGACTGACAAAAATATTGATGCCTTGTCTAATCCCCCCTCTCCGATTGCCAGAACCATGTTTTTATTTTGGAAGCAAGAGGCTTCAGGAGTGGGGACAGACTCCCAAAACTAAATTATCTATTTAAATATATAATATAACATAGCAATATAACTACACTGCCCAAAATGTATTTCAGTTTGATTTGGTTCTATTTTTTCCAACAGATATTGCCCCAAAGCAGCTTTCTGGAAAAGTGAGCCCTGGCTGCTTTTGAGCAAACCAAGGACCTGCTTCCGAAAATTAATTCATTCTGAAGCTCTTCCCAAAACAATTATATGCATTATATGCTGTGTGCGTCCCATATAGTCAGTAGTTCATCAGATCTCTGTCAGACCAGAGCACTGTGTGGGCGGCTGGTGCCCTGATAGTTGGGGAGTTGCCCCTGAAATCGGAAGATTGTGGGTTTGAATTCCAGGACTGTCAGTGGCACCACTGGTACCATCATCACACACTGCCCCCTGATGCCACTGCCAGCAGCCCACTGTTTCACTCAGGTGAGAGACTTAAATGCAGAGGACTCAAGCAATTTCCTCTGGGATCAATATAGCATATAAAATAAATAAATAAATAAGATTGTCACTGGTTTTCTCAGATTTTTCATCTGCAGAAAGTTTTAACGTTCCTTGTCATTACTCCACTTGAATTAGTGTAAACATTTTACAAGCCTAACTATGTGAATATAACATTAAAATACATTATTTGACTCTTTGCTTAAAGTACTATTTTTAAGTTTTCTGTCTGTCCTCTATTTTGACTTTTAAAGAGATTTGGCCTCTCCATGTCAGGCTGTGGGACGTGAGGAATGAGATCTGTCAGATGCTGGTGAGGGGCTAGTGGACTTAGGGGCAGGGGCATGGCTGGAATGCAGGTGGCCACTTTGATTTAGAATAACACTACAATAACCTTAAAGCAAGTGTTAATGAGCTGTCTGCTGTCTATCTCAAGTCTAACCCAAAAGATTCCAGAAAGGGCAGTTCAGCATGGCTACCGCAGTGAAATATACAGTACCATAATGTTGCTGTGTTAAAATCTTTTTGTGTGAAATTGCCATTTTGAACGAAATACATATTTTATTCGCTTACACTGACGCAACAAGACTTTATCCAAAGTCATTTTATACCATTTCTATAAAATGTATAATGGCATGAAGGAAATAAATTTTCTGTTTGACAGCATTCTGTCAAATGTATATATAATGTTATACGTTATAGTAAATAAAATAATAAATAATATATTTATATTTATTTTATATTTAAAATAATAAACAGATAAAAGCTCAATAGGAACATCTAAAAAAAATCTAATTGTAAAGATTTTTGATTCTGTATATTTCAGAATTATGTTATGTCTGAACTCTACACTCCACAAGAGGTCTATGGCCAAATTAATAAATAGTGAATTTGTCGTTTAGTATCTGCAAAAAAAAAAATCTTAACTGGTGGTATTCTGTAATTCATACACTGCGGTAATAACCACACATGATAAAATTCCCAAAATTACCCTTCTAAGACAACAAATAGATGACTTATTCTTGAAATGTTGGCAAAAACATGTCCCACTAAGAAAAGTGTTCATTCTGTTAGAAATTTAGGGAACATTTTTTAGGAATAAAAATAAACAAGGTTATAATCAGGGGGTCCTTTGCACATATGGAAGGTTCTTTTATTGGCTTACTTTTAATTTTTATTTTTTAATTTAATGGTTATATGCTTGTCCACTATGTATCAGTTGTGTTCGGATAGGAGATAACAATTTCAACCTGATTTTAAAAAAAGGAACTGTACTGAACAATATCTTTACCACATGAAAGAGTACATTGTAAAATGTATTAAAAACTACCAACAGTGAGTTTTAACCAATATTTACCTTTGTGGTTACTCAAAACACATATCTGCCACCACCATCAGATATTTATAAAAAGCAATAAAATCATGCAAACACAAGATTAACTACATTCCATATGACCCCATTTTCAAACCTTCAGCTCTACTGCAGGCTATAAGATCACTCAAGCTCCTGTAAGTCTGCTATTTTCTCTTAAACCTGTTCATATTTTTGGACACTGCTACTGTCACAACCATAACATGTCAACACCGTCTCTTTTGTAAAAAAAAAAAAAAAATTAAATTAGATTATAAACGTATACTTTTTAAGAAGAGGTCTGAAGTAGCTAGTAAAAGAGGGGAAACAAAATGGCTAATGTGAACAACTCATGCATATCATGTGAAAGAATTGGTTTTTAGTCATTAGACTCAACTTTGGCTTTATGTATTTTAGGAAGTTATGGCTAGGCAGCAGCTATCAGTGGAATATACAGTCCAATATGCAGTTTATAGTATATTTTACAGAAGAATATGATCTATATTTGTTAATGAGTGGGCGGCACTACATGACAGTTAAATATGAGGTCAGTGGTGAATTCTATCTTATTGCTACTGGTAACGGTTTCTTTTTTACTTATGATGATTATTATGGGGTGCTTTTATTGATGTTAGCCTATTATTAATCTAATGTTTGCCACAGTGCTCACAATTGTTATTTATTTGTTCACGTCCAATATACAGTTTACGGTCCAGTTTACATAAGAATATAATGCATTATTTTAGAGTAGTGGGCACTAGATGACAGTTTAAGATGATGTCATGCATTATTCCTACTGGAAATGATATTATTTTTTTACTATGAAGATTTGATATTGCTTAATTTTACCTTAGGCCTGTGTTCCTTGAAAAATGTCATCCTATATCTCAGGACATTATTTTTTGGGCAAAATAGTTAAAGTTGTTAAGTAAGAAGCCATTGACTGGAATTGTATGTTGTAATGTGTTACGGGTCGGTCAGTGGCCAGTAGGGGCCACTGCTTTTTTGTTTTGATCCTGTTTTGTTACTGTGTTGAGGACT
>JBBPCW010000006.1:15963391-15988127 GCA_037974425.1 Phenacogrammus interruptus
CTGAGCAAGACCCTTAACCCCAAGTTGCTCCAGGGAGACTGTGCCCTGTAGGTAGGGATTGGAAGTCGCTTTGGATAGAAGCGTCTGCTAAATGATGAAACACTACATATGATTAACTTTTTGATGACTAAGGCCACCTGACTAAAGAAGCAGATCAAGTTGTACTCCTTCTTGCCTGGAAAGGAAACGCTTGCCCTTTCTGGATAAGATTGGTCACCCCCACTACAAAGCCACCAGAAGCCTTTTTCTTTCTTTTTCTTCTCAGAAGGAAGAACTGTGGATTGATGACCTGTTGTGGCATTGTCTTTGTTTGGACATTACAGCTGAGCTCTTAACTTAAATATGCATCTAAGTAGGGGGATAATAATCCTCGGATTAATAATTCATCGGCAAACGAGCTGCCAACAAAGTGATTCTTTCCAGACGATAAAGGATATGGCTGTCTAAACATTACACCTCACTCAGGTGGGTTTCTTTGAACAGTCCTGGAGGTGCTATGTGTCACACCACCAGACCAGTAAATTACACAAGCAAGTGTGTGAAAAGAAGTGCTTCTGGAAAGGTGTATGAAAAAACTGCCAAATGACGAATCATCCGAATCATCGTCACGAACACAAAACGCTGATGAGCTCTACACCATTTATACATGTTAATGTCACAAGTTGTCACATTTCACACGTTTCTGTTGCGTTAAACGTGAATTCAAATTGCCAGTTAAATCACAATAGCAACAAACTGCAAACAAGCAATGAATGAAATAACAAACTTTAGAAATCTCACCATACCACAGTACACAGGTTCTCAATCCCAGCCCTGGGGACCACAAGCGCTACACAATTTCTCACCTGACCCAGGGCGTAATAAATGTGTTAATTAGTTCGTGAGTTTAATTAGAGGTGCCAGATAAAACTAAGCACCAAAATGTGCATATTACTTACATGTTTGGGCTTTAAAACGAATGACATTACACTTTTAAAAGGGGGACGGAATTTATTTTTACAGGGTGAAGAGCTCTTTTAACAAAACTGGGGCTCTTACCAGTCCGTTGCTCTGGAGACTTTGTTTATTCCTGCTTCCTATTTGTAAATAGCTGAAAAAGAAAACAAACTCCATTGCACTCCAAGCAGCTTTTATGGATATATGAACAGAAGCCAGCAGTAATCCTTCTGAAGCTTGAAAATACTTTACAGTTTCATCAGTTTCGCAATAGACAACACACACCTACTAACATTTAAACCGAAATGTTCATTTTGTTTTGTACTCTTAGATGGGAAATTCTTTCGGCCCTTTGCTGATAACAGTTCTCTTATACTGGTCAGCGGCCAGGTTTTAAAGATTTGCATGCAAATATCAGTTTATCAGTTTAATTAATTTATCAATGAGCATCTGAATGTGACAATAAAAGCTGTATGTGACTAGGACTACCCTAAAACTTTTTAGATAAAGATACACATTCACATGCTCCTAATTTAACACATCAAGCCTCAGTCTATCGATTTAATTATTTATCAAGTAGTGGCTGAATGTGAGAATCAGCTGTATGTGACTGTGACACCACTTATAAGATGCCTTTTAAGATTATCCTTATTATACATCTTCCTAACTTCCTATTCTTCTTCTTCTTCTTCTTCTTCTTATTATTATTATTATTATTATTATTATTATTATTATTATTATTTTCATAACACGTGTTCTGTATTAACAAATATATTACTGTGCGTTTTTGTCCTGAAAAGACATGTTTATTGCATATTTGCTTTTTAAACTTTTTAAAGTTGTTGAACTCACTTGATTTTTCTAAAGCTCTCGGTTCCGGCCGCTACGTATGTGCCCCGGTGCTGGATGTCCTGCAGCTCGCCCACCCTGTGGCCCATGGGGGTGTGCAGTCTCCGCGCGCCCCCGCTCAGCTCGCGCAGCAGCGCCTCCAGATCGCTCACGCGCTTCTCGTGCACGACCACCCGGCGCGGCCCCCGGCTCGGCTCCCCGTTCCGGTAGACCAGGATACTCTTCACAGCGGGCTGAGCCTGTAGACTCGACCTGGCCCCGGGCATCGCAGTACTGGGGGCGGGGGTCTACAGGGGGACAGGAGGGCAGAGTTCTGCTGCTGCTCGTCCTGAGTGAAGCTGCCCTGCACTTTCCACACATACAGGTGGATCTGTAATGGATGGAAGCTCGATTCCCTTCTCACGAACCGATTCTTTCACCTGATTCAATGAATCGAACTTGGTGACTCGTTTCTAATTTCCTCGGTTTACAAAAGCTAAAGAAACATCTATGAAGCTACGAACAGTGTAAATTTGTGAAATTGTGAAAATTCTTTCTCTGCTCTTAACCCATTCAACAAGTGAAGCAGCCAGCGACGCAGCACCCAGGGAGCAGTGTGTGGGTACGGCACCTTGATTAAGGGTACCTCAGTGGTGCAACAGACAGTCCTGGGATTCAAACGCACAACCTTCAGATTGCTAGGAAAGATCCCTAACCACCAGGCCACCAATTGAATCAATACTTTTGTTTTTACTCATGACGTTATTACCTGTGGCCATAAGACTATAATTTCTCCCCATCATGTACGTGAACCTTTTGTCATTTCGTTCTGAATCGGATTTGTGCATTATACAACTCGGCTGATCAGTGCATTGATTGAATGTTACTGAATGTCAGTCACCTGCTGTTATTTTATTGCTTTTTTTGCATTAAGACAACACTATGACATTTGCAATAAATCTTTAAATACATTAATGTCAGTGTTACATTGTAATTTATTGTACTACTCCTGTCATTCTGTTCCACTTTTGTTTATTTTCTAAATGTATTTTTCTATCGTCTTATGATCTTTGACTTTTTCATGTTCCACTGAGCACGCTAATGACACAAGAGTTTCCCATGGGATCGCTAATCTTGTCTTATCTTAAGGACAAGTTATTTTCTCAGCCTTAACTTGTCAGAATGAACGAGGCAAGATGTTTTGAAACTTCAGTGAAGTGAAATAAAACAGTCCTACTTTTGTCAGTTTACACAGTTAAAGTCAGGGCATAAATCCAGCTCTATATAATCAAGAATACCAAAAGTAATAAGCACATCATGAATAATGGTATTGTATTCAAACACCTAAACTTTAATGTGGAGTTGGTCCCCCTTTGCAGCTATCACAACTTCCTCTCTCCTTGGAAGGATTTCCACAACATTTTGGAGTTTCTGTGGGAATTTGTGGAAATCTTGCTCTTTTTGCACCATATTTTTTTATAGATCATATGTTTAATTGTATCTGGTTGTATATTTTTTTAAAAAAATTGCTCCTTCCATATTTAATGTTACATGTCCGTATTCTTAAAATTGCACCTTTTCTATATATATATATATTTTTGTATTTAATGTTACATGTGTGCACCTGGGGTTGAGAGTAACTTAATTTCAATTATCTGTATGTCTGGTACGTATGGCAGATTTGACAATAAAGTTGACTTTGACTTAATTCTGTAAAACATCAGGCATTAATGTTGGAGAAGGTCTGGCCCAAAGGTGTTGGATGGGGTTGAGGTCAGGGCTTGGTGCGGGCCAGTCAAGTTCTTCCACACCAAACTCATCCCACCATGTCTTTATGGGGTTTGCTTTGTGCACTGGGGCACATTCATGCGGAAATAGAAAAGGTTCTTCCCCAAACTGTGTCCACAATGTTGGATGCATGGCGTAAAAACGTTGGTATGCAGAAGCATTAAGATTACATTAGTAAGGGGCCTAACCCAAACATCGAAATACAGGTGTGTCCCAGTACTTTTGTCCATATAAAGTACTTGTCAGCAGCTTATTTAGTTTCTTATAAAGAATATTTCTTCTCAAGAGCATACGATTACTCAATTAACTTAATCAAATACCATCTTTTTTTAGTTTCAGGACTGCTATCGGTGTAACGGCTAAAGGTTAATAATTTTACGTTTTTTCCGTTTTGCCATTTTGAAAGCTTTTGCAAATCTTCATACTCAGTTTAGTCCAAGTAAGTCTCTCACCAGCAAATCTGGTGCTAAATCAAAGTATTCTAGCGTTAGATGGTAATTTCCGTTGAACTTGTGCAAACGTCTGTAATACGGTGGCCCTGAAGGGCAAAACACAACGACGTAGCAGCATCATCAAACACACTTATTTCATATTATTGATTTTCAATACTGAGACTTCAGTAAGGACATCTAAATAAAAAATAATTAGGAACGGAGTATAGTTGCTTCCAGAAGGGCACAATATGTTAAAATGTGGACCACCTAGCGAGAGGAATACGTTTCACTGAACACATGGTTTACTAGTAGTGCTAACAGTGCTAAGAGTTATTTTAAAATATTTCATTGGACTTACACTTTTTGACACTGGAGAGAAGATTCGGTTGTCTAGGCTGTGTAATATCTATCTGTAAAACTACGGGTAAGCTCAGCTGTTAACTGGAGTTCAGTGTTTCGTTTTAGAACCGATTCTTTTAAATGAATCAGCCAAACAGATTCAGAAGTCCTAATGAATCTAAGAGTTCAGTAAGAGACTGCATTGCTGTTTAGGATGAGTTCTATGGAAACTGCGCTGCTTCCCATGGCACTGCAGCTGCAGGGAGGCAATTCCACACAATTTAGATTGTATCTTAAGCTAGTAACCAAATAAACACTTAATAATGACAAAAATAATAATTAGTAGCAGTATTAGTAGTATTAGTAGTGGTAATATTAGTAGTAGTAATAGTAGTAGTAGTAGTAGTAGTAGTAGTAATAGTAAATATAAACCATATTACATTAAAACACTATTATTATTATTATTATTATTATTATTATTATTATTATTATTGTTGTTGTTGTTGTTGTTGTATTATTGTATTATTATTATTATTATTATTATTATTATTATTATTATTATCATTATTATTATCATTATTATTATTAGCAGAAGCAGCAGCAGCAGCAGTAGTAGTAGTACTGTAGTACTACAAGTGTTCTGATCCATTTTATTAATTTTGGGGCAGCTGGTTAGAGTGTTTGCCTTGCAATCAGAAAGTTGTGGGTTTGGATCCCCAGACTATTGGTACCATTGAGCAAGGTACCGTCCCTGCACACTGTTCCCTGCTCCCTTGCTGTTGCTGCTCGCTGCTGTGGTGTGTTCACATATGACAAAATTGACATCATTTAACACTTTACCTGCAGTCAGTACATTTGTCCTGCTCTGTTTGGAGGGGATTTGTTAGGACTAACCCCCCCCCCCCACACACACACACACACACTGCAAATAGAGCCACTCAGCTCAGACTATGTCAAGAAGGAAGGCTCCCCACTCTCGCACGAGACCGAAAACTGCCTTACAATCTAAGAAATATCTGAGCTTTTAAAGAATGAAAGAGCTTTATTGATTATTGTTCTGGTTTATCATTTTTGTAAAAATATCATTTTTGTCAAAATTGCCATCCTAGTCCAATGGATTTCCCTAACTAACTAAATTTTAAAAGAAAATTTTAATATACAGTACAAACTGTATTCATGCATGCATTACTATTGTAGTTGTGGTCATTGTATTGTTGACTGGTAGGTTGAGTTTGAGGCTTCTAATCACTCTAAGTGGACTTCAAGCGATCTGGGTGCAAGTGACAAAAAACATCTTTGTTTTATGTATTGTATATAACATATATATGTAAAATTTGCCTGTGAGACTGTTATTGAACAAGACAAGATGAAAAAGGTATACAATATTGTGATCAATCCAGGGTGAAGTGGACTTGTTAAACTGGCATAATGAGTCCATTTGTTCCTCTGAAGTAAGAGTGCTTAGGCCTGCATTGTCATCCTAGTCTCTAAACAACAAAATCCCTGTAATTGGGCTTTTAATATTCATCCTCTGATGGCCTTAATGGGATGTTTTACTCTATTCTCTATTGCTATTCTCTAGTTCTCTATTGCTTCCAAATGTCTTTTTTTTTTGTGGAGTCGGAAAAACTGTCCAGCTTTTGTGCAATTTCTTACTGGGTTTAAATGACTATCATTATGTGTATCACTATGTGCATTATTTGCAATAGCCTATCATGTGCAATGTTTTACCAGGTGCTAAACCGTTATCATTATGTGCAATAATCTTATGTGCAACAGTCTTACCAGGTGCAGTATCATGTGAAGTTTTCTAAGTGGGTGCTGAATCGTTTTATTATAAGCAATATCTTCAGTGCAATAGTCTTTCCATGTAAAAATCTCTACTTATGTCAATATTAATTAGTATTACTGATCTCAGTTACATGAAGTAACAAACTCCTGACTATCATCTGTCTTGTTAGTGATTCGCTTAACTGTAAGTTACTTTTCTACATTATTAATACTCAGCAATTATCAAAATGTATGTATTTCATATGGAGTTTTTTTCTAAAGATTTTTATTTGCATTTATTTAGACATCATTTTATATATGTCTTGTTTCTGTGTCTCTGCAGTAATATCATGAGCAATTTCCTCCAGGGTCAATCAAGTTTTCTGATTCTGATACAGCTGGACAACAGGATATGAACTGAGGAAACGTTGCTCTAGGTTTTCAATTGACACTGGGGACAAGATGCAAAAATACAAACAGAGGCCAACAGAGGTTGCTCCGGTCTCATGGGTGAGCTCGACAGCTAGTACTTAATGTACAGTGTGCACATGTTTACTAACCCGGATCTCTTCTCCTGATGATGAACAAGCAGTGCAGGTCCTTGGATGCCTTGAAGATGGGTTACAAGCACAGTAAGCAGGAGATGAGGTCTGCAAGGGAAAGGATTGCTCAGCTGCAGGAAGAGCTGTTTGAGAGACAGATGCAGGCCGAGAAGTGTGGAGATGTTCAGGCAGCTGGTAAGGGATCAGTGTTCTGCAGGGTGCATCTGATAATGGGCAACAGTCTCAGCACAGGTTTTGGGTTCAGAGTAGTCTAGTCCAACTCTGGCACAGCACCCAGTGAGCAGTGTGCAGGGACAGAATATGCTCAAGGGTACCGAAGTGGTGCCACTAGTCCTGGGATTCAAACCCACAACCTTCTGACCACGCCTCCAGCTGGCCCAAATGCATTACAGCCTTTAAGCAGCTCTTATTTGTAACTGCCATTACTCTCCGGCTTTTTAAATTTTAGTAAGACTGTGGAGTAAAAGATTAAAAGACTGTTTTAAAAACAGTGTATAATGGAGACAGCTATTCGGTGACGCTCATATAATGACTCATATGAGCCCGATTGAATGGAAAAATCCTACCCACTGCAGCTTTTAAACATTGTGTTTTGCCCAGTGACCACAAGGTGGCATACTTTCTCAAGTTTATGAGAAGAGTTCAGTCTTTCAGTCTTGGCTGTTTGCATACTCTGATCTTATTATAGGTGCATATTAAGGTGGGCATTTTAAACTAATTTACATACTAGTGTTAATTTACTGGAATGCAAAATAGTGCGGACTGGGACAAAAAACGGTCCTTGCATTTTGGGGTAGAACGGCCCACCACATACAATTAATATTGTGGGGGGGATTAGAGAAGGAGGATGTCTTTCATTTCTATATATTGTTCATAAATACCTTCAGAACAGCTGCAGCATCTGCTAGAAGTGGCATTTTTTCACACACAGTTTCTCTACAGCACCTTTACATTTTTTCTCTCCATCTCATGTCAGTACAGAAAAGAAAGAGATTACAAAATAAACTCCTGTGTTGATTTTTTGGCAAGTGCATTACACAGGCACATGGACCAAAGAGAAAAGGGGTGGTGTTTAAAAAGTTGATTGGGGAAGAGTAGTGTCAGTTGCGCTGCCAATATACAAGTCTTATGGACTGTCCAGACCGATAAATAAACGGTCGGCCCGAACAGCACGTCGGCCCACTGGGAAAATGTCAAATACACCAGATGGTCAGTACGACCCTGGTTGGAGGGCTTGGCTGGGTTGGGAGGCTGCTGTGGTTAAAGTCAGCAAGATTACAGGTCTTGGTTTTATCATAGTCCTTGGCCCAAGTACTACGTAGTACACACTAGCATATTTTTTTTAATTTGTGTATGTTTCTAATATGTTAATCTTACAAAAATAGCAACCAAACATGTAATTTCCTGCAGTAAGGCTTACATTAATTCAGGTTTTGCCTGAAAGTGAGTGTGTAATAGAGGGCTATAGTTTTGTTGTTCTCCGATCTACAAGTTCTAGCTCCTTGGATTGCACCTGAAGAGGATTCAAACTGAGATAAGTGTGTACATATGGTGTTTTTCTTTGACTTGTAATTACAAAGGAATCCTATTTAGTGCTAACACTACAAAGCACAATGCGCTTATGTGCTTAATCCTGCCTTAATTTACCCCTGAAAATACAGCAAACCCTTGAGTGGGCATTAATTTTACCTTACAATTAGATTTAAGGCATGTGTCAGGAGTGCCTGTCTCCAGGCAGTGAAGGGAGGCGCAGACACAGACTTCCCTGTTTCCAGACTTTAATTTTCAAATACAAAAATGCACATGGGCCTAATCACAAACAAAAACTAAACACTGGAGACAGGAGTAAATTTGAACGCAAGCAGAAAGTCAGTGGATCAACGACCAAGGTCCCATTCAAACTGAACTAAATACACTAAACCCAAAGCACACAAACCCATAGAAACTAAACATCATTTATACAAAAACACTGCTCAACTGAAACTGATATTTGCTGGACTATAAGCCGGTGTACACAAACATGTAAAAAAAAAAAAATAGACCTGCGTACTAACAGAAAAGAGTGGCATCTAGCAGCACCCAACAGGGAATGTAACAGCATGAGTGTGAAACCCCTTAATCTTAAATTTAAGGCATTCATTCAGGAGGTTCTAATTGAAAAAGTAAGGGGAATATTCTGTAGTTCTACTCCTTAGCCTTAACCTGTGCACCCATTACCTTTATTTTTCCTGTATGAGAGGTAATTTAAAGGGTTAAATTAAGGAGTTTGTGTGTTTTGCTCTATATGTTTACTATTTACTGAAGAATCATTGAAGCCTCAATAGCCTCAGGGTTGGTTTATCTGAGTGAGTTGTATAAGTGCATTAGTGACAAGATTCACACTTGTACAGTATTACGTCAGTCACTCCCTGGTGCCTGTGACATAGAAGCATATAAACCCACAGTGAGAACTAGTCAGCGTGACATTTCCTACAGGTGACCCCCACCGTACATAAATAAAAACAATGTGTGTGTGTGTGTGTGTGTGTGTGTGTGTGTGTGTGTGTGTGTGTGTGTCTGTGTGTCTGTGTAAAAGAGTCATTGTTTATGTTCAAAGTGTGTACGCTTTTAGATTCAATTACTGAAAGAAAACCTGAAATTACAGGTAATTGCTGTTGTTTACTGACTGTAGTAATGACTGAGTTTACACGGTGTCCTCGTGTAGCCCAAAGTGCTTCATAATTGGGCCTCCTTGACAACGCAGACGCTGAGGACACGCCATGTAAAAGGACAAGACTCCGGCAGCACCAACCACCCAGGGGCAGATAATCACCACTGTCCTTCACACAATAACCAAACATTTCCATTTCATCATTAATAGGATTGAATAGGACTGTGTGAAATGCTGCCTTGGCTTATTCATCTTATTTATGTCAGTTAAGTTAAATGTTTTCATGGTTTGTATGTTACTGTGAGATATTTTAATGAAATAACAAATTATTTTGAAGCTCATAGAATAGATTTGCATGCTGTATTCTAAAATTTGTGCAGGCGTGTGTAGATGTAGCTATATTAATTTGTATCTATTCTTACACATATTTACGCCTCTCCCCACGCACACGCACACGCACATGCACACGCGCACACACACACACACACACACACACATACATACATACATACATACATACATACATACATACATACATACATACATACATACATATATATAGACATACACATACGATCTGTGTACTAAGGCCTATGCAATTAACTGTTTAATTGATAAAATATCTGGAAATTACATGTTTGTATTTGAAGCAAAGTAGTTATGCTCCGGGTGAAACAAGAGCCCCATTCAGCCCTGCTTGTGTAATACATCTGATGCAGTGTCAGGTGTTTCTAGTCATCGTCAGGCCTGGATCTCTGGCTCTAATGTGCCTAATGTGCAGGGTCTGCTTGTTTTATTTGCCTAATGCACAGGTCTGCTTCTCCTGCACCTCTGCCATAATTCCATTTACCTGCTTGAGCTCAGGTGTTTCAAACCCTGACCATGGCTCCCTGGCACTCAGACGCTAAACACATTTTAGATTGGGCCTCTTTTCCATAATCACTGGGTGGGATTCAGGAGCACGGGAGCCATCTCGAAAGTGGCCAAAACAATTATTTGGCCACTCCAGTTGACGGCTTTCCCTTTTATTAAGCAGGAAACATGTTGTTATGTAAGAATGTAGCCTTTCGGTCAGAAAGGTTTATTGACAGGTGAGGCCGCATGCGAGAAAATGTGCTTTGTGTACATCAATAAACCAATGTGACGATTTAGAATGATGGATTTTCAGTTGAGGCAGGGAGTGTCGCTGCTCCTTCATAACTAGCATTTTCTTAAAGTGTTTAAGATGGAGAATGCTACCTCAATCTTAATAGATTTGTTTTTTTTGAATGTATCATAAACATATGAATATAGTGGTTGAGATGTCAAACTTTAAAGTATTTTGGATGGATTTTTTTTATCTTAAATTGTGAGGAGTCAGTTGAGAGCGTGATAAGATGTACAAGGAAACGTGCAGCACATGGAAAGACAGCAAGAAGACAAACAACAGTGTATTTCAAAGTAATTCCGCATGACCAGTGTCTCTTTTTTCATTTCCAAACATTCTGTTGGTCTATACAGTTATCAGTACGTTGTTTGTAGAGACACATAGTCCTGTATTCAGCATTCTCCATCTTTACATCTCTGACTTTTACTTGGTTGTCCAGTTAGCTGGATTCAGAGATCAGAGGCCAGGACTGAAAGGCAGTAAAGATTAGCAGATTGTTTCTTTTAATGGTGTTAGGGGCCAGTTTTTGTGGTAGCTGCTTGGCCCCTACCAGAAGAACAACTCTACTAGCATATTTGCTGCAGCCTGCAGGCTTAACTAATGCAGAGATAAAGTCATAATGGTAAAATGCAATACATTGTCAACGTACAGTAATCCACACTGTAAGTGAAATATATTGTAACACAGTATTTTCACCAGATTACACGTCCAAATTGGTAGTTAGACTCTTCCTGTCCCGGGAAGCCCTAAGGCTGAGGACACACTGTGTGTTCAAAAATGACACTGAAAGTGATAAGATGACTTTGAAAGCTGATTTTGCACTTTTATTAGAATTCTCTAACTTGCACTGTCAGGTTTATCAGCTTCTTAAAGTTAAATCTACCATACATGTTACCTCTATAAATGTACAATTACAGACAAAAGGCAATTTGTTGGCATGAACACATTTTCTTGTGCCACCTCACTCATCTTTGGTCAGTTTGACCACAGGGCCACTGATGTCTAGGACCAGCTGGTGGGCTGGTAGTTAGGGAGTTGCCCCTGCGATCAGAAGCCCATAGATTTGAATCCCAGGACCACCACTGAGGTACCCTTAAGCAAGATACCAACACCCACGCACTGCTCTGTGGGTGCTGAGTCAGCGGCTGCCCGCTGCTTCACATGGTAAAAGGGTTAAATGCAGAGAAAGAATTTCACTTTAGTGTGTAAAACTGAACTTCTACTCATCACAGGGAGTCCATTACCAAGCCACAACCTCATAGTTTCTTTTGCAAACTTTAATTGTCCCCTCAGAGAAGGTAAGAAATCTTGGTGTCATGCTAGATGAAGAACTGTCATTCTTGTCACTCGTTGACTAGGACATGGAGATACCTTCTTTACAACATCAGAAGAATCCGACACTTTCTCACCACTGAAGCCACACAGTTACTCCTACTACTGACTGGACTATGGAACCTTCACTGGTTCCCTTTGGCCGCATGCATTTAGTTCAAAACCCTAACACTTGCCTTCAAGGCCAAGAACAGACCTGCAGCTCCTTATTTATCAGCACTGATCAAGCAGCGTGTCACTCGTGCTCATCTTGAGCCTCCGTTGCTCAAAATAAAAGGAAGACATGCATCAAGACACTTTTCAGTCTTGGTCCCCTGAGTGGTGGAACAAACTCCTTCTTGCAATCAGATCTGCGGAGTCCCTCACTTTCTTCAAGTGTCGTCAGGGAGCACCTTGGTGACTAATAATTTTCATTATATTTAAAAAACCTCGGGCCCTTAACCTCATAACTCTTTATCCTTGTGTATTAACCTCTAACTTTTTTCTTTTGACTGGGTTTGTTAAGGTGTGTAACTTAGCTGCCAGTAACTTGATAAAAGGCAGGTGTTGATCTTAGTGTTGCTTTACAGGTATGAAGAACAGATGTGGACTACTTAAGAGCTGATGTATGTCACTCTGGATAAGAGCATCTCCTAAATGCTGTAAATGTGTGTTAATGCTGTAAACGTGTGTTAATTTAAATTAGAAATTTTTAAATCTAATGAAGTGGCCAGAGTGTACAGTATATTTGGTAATGTAATGAAATGGTCACAGGTGGACTTTTTTCTAAGTCTCGCCAGAAGAATGCAAAAAAACATTAAATTTGTCCTCCAGAAAAGATATGACGGTCAGAATGCAGAGGTCCAGAGACATCCAGAAGTAAAGCTATAGGCAAAAAGAGAGGAGGAGAAGCACAGGGTGAGAAAGACGTAACATCTGTCATCACCCACCAAGCACTTGTATTGTCTGTATAACAAATACAGACATTTTTTGTGTAAGAACAAACTGCATGCAGACTGTTTTGTGCCGACCACTAGCAGGCACTGCTGGCCTCTTGCTCATGATAGTTAAAGCCACATGAGTTATATAACAGTATTAGGTTAAGAACATGCAAAATAAAATTTCTGTTTAGTTTCTTACAAAAATGAATATTTTATCTATTTAATATGTTGTTTTATTCATTACTGGCTCAACAGATAAAAGGAAAATCCGTTTGTATTTTAGAAAGAAAAAGTGACTGTAGTGAGTGCAGTAGTTTTGCTGGGGGCAATCCATACGGCAGTTTAGTGTCCGATATCTATACTGACGTGTGGGTAAAACATCCAATAATATGAGTGTTTTTAAATTTGTCATCGTAAGTCCAATCAGTCCTAAGCCACCAAATAAAAATAAACACCAGAGACTCACACTTTTTTGCATAATGTAAAATCTATAAATTATATGGATATCACTGTTATTATTATTATTATTATTATGCACTTTCAGTTCTTTTAGAAATGTTGTTTTGTGCTGCAACAACTACAAAATAGATCTGTAGACATTTTACATGTTTGTTTGTTTTTTTCCATAACAGTGACGGTTCTCTGGTTCAGCCTGGAAGCTAATAAGCGATGACTCTTAGCTTAAATTCTCTTTAAACGCTGCATTGAAATAGGAAATATGAATGGCTTTCTGCATTATAAAACATGTCCCCAACTGTTTAAAATTCCACAGACTTATCCTGGATGGGCCGCCAGCTCACCGTAGAGCACACGGTTTCAAACTAAATAAACAGATACAGTATAGCTTGGTAAACACAACAGGAGAAAGATAATAAATACATCCACACCAAGTTGTGAAGTCAGATACACAGTATGGAGGTTTATAATAAGGCAAAGCACTTTCAAAAGTGTTTATACATTAACTCTTTATTGATATTATACAGTGAGTGGCAAATTAAAGCAGTCATTTAATAAATGTAATTAAATTAAAGATCTTTCCAATATGTTAAGAAACAACGCTGTATTCATTAATAAAGACATGTTCATACTGAGTGTACTGGTTGATATATTCCAATAGCCAGGGGCCTCTTTAGGCCTGAGATCTCAAAGCCCCGGATCTCAAATAGACTAAGATATTGATTCAAACCCATCAAACTAAACACTCCCACCAAAACCACCCCTGTCAACAAAATGATTACCTTTCTACCACCAAAGCCCCCCCAACTCCTAGTTACCCAGATTTTCAAGATCCTGACACCACCTCTGCTATTAATCATTCAATACTGATTATTCCAGATACTTAGGCTTAAATTAGCAGCTCCATGGTTTTAAATAAAACACTTTGTATGAAAACTAAATACCTCACAAAAGTACCAATACACCTATAACCCTAACAGCTACAGATTTGATGTTTGCACTGTCTGTCTTTGTATATCACACCAAATATCTGAGGTCAGAAATGACTTGTAATAAAACTGAAAATAAATGACAGCATGGGCAAAAAACAGTGTGCTGCATCCCAGTGGCCCAGTAGAACTGATATAGACTTCTCTTATACAGACCATTCTGGGATTTGTTTTTGGTGAAATATACTGTCCATTATTTTGCTCTTTTCAAACACAAAGAGGATATACATGTCATGTAATATCACTAGTAAAGCATTACTGTTTTTTTTCTAGAATTATTATTCATTATATAGTTTTTGACACTTTAATCACATTGATGAATAAGGCTCAGTTGTACTCTAATCACACAAAAAGTCAGTAAACAATAAACAGTCATTGGGAGACAACATCGGCCATCATAACAGTCATCTTATACTGAGAGTTAAACTGATATTGACAGAATGTCAACCATGTTGTGATCGAAAAATCACGGTACAGCCACATGTTCAATTACGCAAGAAAGAAACAACTAGATTTATGGTTGGTTTGGCGCACAGCGGCCCGAACCCCACTAGAGCTGGCCATGTCTCATCTTCCAGTAATGGTGCTGCGCTCACACCACCAGCCAGTGATGAAGCTTCAAAAAACACAAGGACAAGTTCATGAGTAGGACACACAGGTGTATATTCAAAGCTATAACCGGCAACTCAGCATGTGCAAATATACAAATCCACCCTTCAGTTTATAGAGAGGTCAAAGTAAATTGCATAGTTCAGCTCACCAGTGTCCAAAGCCTCACCTTCTATAATCCTCTACAAACTAATGCATGATGACGATGAACTATTCATCAACTATGATTATGGTCATAACAGATATTAATTATTTCAAGTGCTATCTAACAAAATGACAAAAATCTTATCAGCTTTTAGGATCAGCT
This sequence comes from Phenacogrammus interruptus, assembly GCA_037974425.1. Classification (NCBI taxonomy): domain Eukaryota; kingdom Metazoa; phylum Chordata; class Actinopteri; order Characiformes; family Alestidae; genus Phenacogrammus; species Phenacogrammus interruptus. The sequence continues at coordinate 15,978,460 of JBBPCW010000006.1, forward strand.
TTTTTGGTGATATAAATGTCATTTTTAGCATAATTCACCCATGAAATATATGCAAACAATTTTTTTTCTGAAACAGTTTGCCCAGCTCTGAATTTTTGAAACCCCTGGGACTTACTGTGAACTGCCGCACTTCCCCACGCTCCACCATGTGGTGCTCCGTCTCTGGGGTGATGGCATAGGCCAGTTTCTAAAGCAAAATAAAAGGAAACAGTTTTATACTTTCCTACATTTGTATATCTATTCATATTCAACCATTATTTCAATTAGAATCGAGAAAAGTAACAGCATACCACAGGTATAGACAACTTCAAAGCACATTGTATTTTGTTATACACTGATTAGCCATTAAAACCACTAACAGGTGTAGTGAGTAACACTGATTCAATACTTTACAATATGTACTGAATCAGTGTTACCAGTGGACCCATCAAAAGGTGGGATATATTTTGCAGTAACTGAACAGTCAGTTCTTGAAGTTTGCTAGAGGCCAGAAAAAGAGAAAGCACAAGGATCTGCGGGACTTTGACAAGTGCCTGGCATGGGCTGTGTGATGCTCTGGGCAATGATCTCCTGGTAAATCTTGGGTCCTGGCATTCATGTGTATGTTACTTTGACATATACCACTTGCCTAAACATTGAAGACCCTTCATGTCAGCAATATCCTCTAAAGGCAGTGGCCTCATTCAGAATGATAAACCTCGCTGCCACACTGCCAAAATTGTCCAGGAATGGTTTGAGAAACACAGAAAAAAGAGTTAAATGTGCTGACTTGTGCTTTCAGTTCCTCAGTCTGATCAAGCATCTAGTACAGGCGCTAGACAAACTTTTACAGTCTATAGAGGCCCCACCTCACAACTTACAGGTCTTGAAGGATCTACTGCTAATATGTTGGTGACAGATCCCACAGCACACCTTCAGAGGTCTCAATAGATCAGAGCCATTCTGGTGGCATGAAGTGGACATGCACAATATTAGGTGGGGGGGCGTTAAAGTTATGGTAAAGTTATGGCTGATCAGTGTATAATCTTATTAGTGTAGTTGGAGAACCTGGCCAGGAATGTTAATATCAGTTTCCAGTGATTGGATGAGTTTCTCCTGATTAGAGCTGTGAATGATTGTTAACTGTAGAAGTATTCGGATTAACATACAGCACAGAAGCTTCCAGGCAGACTGCAGAACTTGTAGATGGCATAAAGCGGCACCATGATCATTGAAGAGATGGACAAACACCAGCCCACCATGTTAGCCCACATGGGAAAGTAGTAGGAGCCATACTTTGGAGGGTTAAACGTTGCAAAGCTGACAACGACCATGAACTAGTTTGCAAGGGAATAAAAACAAACATTCGGTTACTTTGCTGTGTCTTTCCTCCAATGTTTAGATTTTACATTTAGAAAACACATTCATCAAATAGAAAGCTCAACTTATTTATATAATGATCAACTCATTGCAAATGTGATGAAGCATAAATCATGTCTGCAAAGCTTTATGGAGATATTAAGCTAGTACAGCTAGTACAGGAAAATCCCAGAAGCTTATACCACATCCACTGGTATTTTACAAAACACGTTATCACATATTTGCCTAAAATTAGCAGTTAAATAATCTCAAACAGACTAGCTTATGTGGTAATGCTATAATAAATGTCTACTTGCAATTACTTACCAAGACAAAGCAGTTTAAAGTATGACGATTTAGGCATGCAGTTATCAAAGTTCTAAATAGTATACAAAAAAACATTGTTCCTGTACAAAAAAAAACATTTTTTAAACAATTGCTTAATGATATTTTCAATCTATAGTAGTTAGAGTTGCACTGTCTTAACTGAGAGGCCTTTTATAACCCAGAATCTGAAGAAGTGAACTGGAGTGCCACTGAGACCGGTAACACCCCAGCCTTTTGTGATGCTCATTATACTGTTTTCTTTTCTTTGCCCCATTCTGCTTCTTGCATGCTATCAGTTGCATAACTTGCAGGATACACCAGGTTTCCCTTCTCTAGCAGGCCTGGCTTTGTGGCAAATATTATTGCTTAATGATATTTGCATTTGACAAATGTTTAGATTTAACTAATATTTCAAACCTGTATTTATTGCGTAACAGATGAGTAAAACTTAAGGCAATTCTAGGCTACTATATTAATATATGTATATACATTGATTCTACTGCATTTGAAGAATTTGTAACAGTTTTGGACATAATGTGTTGTTAAGTTGATGTATAATGCAAACTGCATTTTTATTTTTCTAGTAAAGCTGGTATTAGTCAGCATGAATATTTCTTGTATATCTAAAGCACTCTCCCAGCAACCGCATTGTATAACTGACAAATTCAAACCACTGAAGAAACCCATGCTTCATGCCCACCCATGCTCTGGATGTATGTGCTTACTTCCCCTAATATAAAAGCACCATACCAGCAGGAAACAGGGACTGACAAATTTCCAGCAGAGTCTCCAGTATAAGCCTGGCCGCTGACCGATCATTTCCTCGATATCATCACTGAAACGATCCACTCCTGAAATCACAAACAACCAGCATCTAAACTGCATGAAAGTTCAGCTTCACTGGTCAGAAAAACAAGGTAGTAGGAGTTTTTTGGATTAATTGTACAATGAGCTCTGATTCCTATGTGCAGCAATGGCTTAAGGACTGAAAATGCTTCCCAAAGAGCACCGATAAGAACAAATGAGGACGATGGACTTGAGTGTGCATGATACCTTCCATGGTCAGCAAATTGCTCTCCATAGCCTGCTGCCCGCAAGGCACTAATCAAAGCTTGAAACATAAATACGTAGAGACTTCCTGCCTACTGAAGCAAAGCTGTGTCAACGCGAGAGGGCTACAGCCGCAGATGACTGCTGCTACCAATGGGCCTTTCCAAAAAGGCCATGAAGCCTCAGGCTAGATTTGTATGTCTTACCCTCAACAAAAGCCACCACTGGGGTCCACAGTCTATGACCTGGTGGCCACTGGGGTCAAATGGCAATCAGTGCTCTTCCCCTATTGATATCTCAGTCAGCTGATTGCCCTACTTGTCCCGAGTTCGCGTAGGCTCTTTGAAGTTCAGGTCTTTCCTTCAGCCAAGCTTGCCCCCAGGGAATGTTCAGAAAGTTCTCCTTTGACAAGAACCTGCTTTCCATTATGCAGGAATGAGTGTTTGAGTGCAAAGCGCTATGCTGCGCTCATTTGTTGAGCTCACTTTAAACTAAGATACATACATGAATAGGGATATTCATTATAAATACATACACTATCTCACAATAGCACACAAAGCTCTATCATTTTCTTCCATAAAAGCTATATTCATATTCACTGCATTTCAATCATATATCTTACTGACTTATTGTAATGAGCTCCACTTATAGGATTGCTGTATAGGTGTATAATTACAGACTGTAGCCCAGGCACAATCAACCACTTTACCCATTCAGTGTTGGTCAGTTTCGGAACACAAGACAGTAGGTTACCAGAGAATTTATGACTGGTGGATCAGTGATACTGATATGGCAGTACATGGAGTTCTAACGAGTGTATAGGACACAGCTGTGTTTGGGTGTTTTACATGTCACTGTCACTGGCAGTAAGAAACAGTTGTGGAATTCTTAAGCACTGATGTACGTGGCTCTGGATAAGAGCGTCAGCTAAATGCCGTAAATGTAAATGTAAATGGCAGGTCCACTATCCACAGAAATACAGAGTAACTGTGTGGTAAAAAACAGCCACTGATCTTTTAGAAAAGTTCTAAAAAATGGCTCACAATTCATAGATGTGCTACAGTCTCTAACTGTACACCAGTTAAAGGTTTCTGAAAAGTGGATTAAAGTAGACTGGATTTGAAATTCATCTTCATGGTCAACAAGGCAACATTCCACAACTGAAGACTGGCCATCTTGCCGTGTAATGCCACTCATGCCGGTAATGAGGTGAAGCGCTACAGGAGCACAGCTGTCTATCTCTTGGCTGATAGGCCATCACTCCACTAATGGTGCATCAGCTTCCCTGGCCATGTCAGGAAGCCACGCGCCCTCACCGTAAAACCAAGCGATGCCGATGGCTTCAATCAGCACTCCAAAGAGAATCGATGTTCCTGCTGCAAAGTGGTCCAGCAAAGTAAACACGTAGATGCCTCCCTGGGGAAAGAGTATGAAGGATATAGGGAGCAAAGGAAGAGAAAAACAGAAGAAGATAGACAAAGAGGGGCATAGAGAAAGGGAGAGAAAAAGAGCAAGGATGAAACTCTCATTCTTTCACATGAACATTTGTCGTATGAAATGTAAAAGAGGTATTTAATTTTTTAGACAGATGAATTGTAAAATTTATATATTTCATAAATAATTTTACATTTAAACTTTTAGACTGCAATAAAGTTTAGCATTAAAATGATCTGCCTAATATTATGTAGGTCAGCTCCAAGATGCCAAAAAGGCTCTGACCTGTCGAGGTTTGGACAAGACCTCCGTAGGTCTGCTGTGGTATCTGGCACCAAGACGTTGGTGGCAGATCCTGCAAGTTGTGAGGTGTAGCCAACATGGCCAGACTTTATTCCACAGATGCTCAGTTGGATTGAGATCTGACAAATTTGGACTGCATGGAGTCTGCATAGGTGCTCTGGACTATATGGGCTCGCCATTGCTCCCCACGTGCTTCAGTGAGATTTGTGCACCCATGTTACTGTTGATTGCTGATTTGCTGGTTGTCCTCCCTCTTTGTCAAATGTTGCTCAGATCCATACACTTGGCCATTTGTCTGCTTCCACCACATCAACTTGGTTTACTTACTGCCCAATATATCATTCACTTTACCTGTCAGTGGTTTTAATGTTATCGCTGATCAGTGTAAGTTCCAAAATCATTAGAGTGAGGAAGTGTGGACCTACATACAGGTTCCTAGAGTTTAGGGAAGCGGTGCACAGTTCCATTGCTAAAGGCCCAGTGTCCAGCATAGTGCACCAGTTCCCCAAACACACCTGATTCAACCTGTTTATTGAATTACTGGGTTTAGTGGGTGACTTTAAGTTACTAAAAACTGAAATTACTAAAACAGTGCTCCAGAACTAACGTCTTATTGCCATGTTGAATTTTAAAATGATGGTCTGTATATTTTCTGTACATAGAATATATTAGACAGTTTAAAAACTAAATCAAATTATTAATACTGTAAATTCTTTCGAGTCTATATGTTTGTATCTTGCTCACGTTTGTGACGCAGAAGAGGGAGATGAGGAATGTGGAGACCACGATGACAAGTGTGAAGAGCTCTCTGTGTCTGTGCAGGAACTTGAATTCATCAATGAGCCCTGTGATCACAGATTCCATACCACCCATCTGAAAAAATATACATAAATGCATTAATAAATAAATAAACAAATATACAAACAGATAGACAGATGGATTTATAGATGGATAGATAAAGCTCTCACACAGAACTTGCTCTGAGTTTTACATCAAGCAATTTTTTAAATGTTTTTATGAAATTTCATTTTTATATAAAAGTAACAATCATTCAATTAATACTTCAAATTAAATTAAAACGATGAAAACACATTATGAACTCAAAAACATCAAGGCTGAAGCTTTAGTATAGCTCAAAAACAGTCAGCCTAGTTAGCTACAGAGGGCAAAAGTAACATACCACCATTACTCTGCGCCATAACTTTTCTCTGGATTTATAAACATTAGCTGTGTTTACTTGCAATGGCATTTTTGAGTGGTGATCAATCATATGGACTCATTTATATTAGGACATTAGACCCCCAGCCTTCTGTGTTTACCGCACTATCGATTCCCAAAGTGAGCAGCATGATGAAGAAAATGACGGCCCAAACCGAGGAGCCTGGCAATGTGGCTATGGCCTCAGGGTAAATGATAAACACCAGGCCTGGACCTGGACAACAGAGCAGGAGATCAAATCACATTTCTTCATCTTTTAAAAACAATTCTTTCATTCGTTTACTGGTAAGTTGATTAGTGAACCCTTTGTAATTATCTGTACATCTGCATGAATCATATCTAAAATATGAACTACGCATTTTGTGATCTTCATGTAAGCAATAATAAATAATACTGTTTAATCACTAATTGTTATTATTATTTGTAAGATTAAGTAAGCTGAAGTTCAGAAGTTCAGAAGTCTAATCCTAAAATTTTCACAAATTATTTTCAAACTCTTTGGTCTCTTTTCTCTACTGTAGGTTTGTGATTAGAAGCCCAGAGCTGAGAAAAAATGATTCGAAAGTTTTACTCTTTATAATAAACTATGAGTAAGAAATAAAACATTATACTTTTTTGGTGACTTGCATCTTAAATTAATTTAGAGCCTCAGGTAAAAAAATGGTTTCTGAACGGTTGCAAAATTGTAATTTATAGCTTTAAACGTATCCCTGGATAATTTAACGCAATCAGCAACAAGATCTTATTTTAGGAGCCATTCAATCAAACATAATGAACATTCTACAGGATACAGAAACCTCTCAAAAGTTCAGAAACATAGACCAACAGATACAATCATAATCAATAGCAGCAGCACATTTAAATAGGTCATTTATACTCATTTAATATTATAATAGTTAAATATTACCATCCAACATCACATGACATGCTGTTATATAAGGACTAGGTTTGTTAACATTTGTTTTTGTATCTTATTTAATCTTATTATATTGAGGTATCAAGACAAGAAGAATGTGCATATTTTAAATAAATGTTCTCTGGATAGAACTTGGCTATCGCTGCTCGCTGCAAAATCCTTGCACTATAAAATCATGCATTTGCAAAGTTCATTGATCATAAATATAAGAGAACCATTCAAAATACATTTATGATATAACAACACTTTTACTGTTACATTTTTCCCTGCTGATAAAACAGTGACAAATTGTGGTCTGTATCTAAACTGACAGACATTGATTTCTGACTCAAAATACAAATGCACAATTAACTGTATGTCACTGTATGACTAATATTTGCTGTAAATGTGTCAGTGCCATGATTAATAACACTTCCAGCAGACACTGATCCATTGACTAGGCTTCAATAACAATGATTGGTTAAAATCAAGCAAAGATGTCAATTATTTGCACTAGGAGAGACGCAGGCTGCCTATGAAGAGTCATATAACATTTAAGACTAACTATTCAGTTCTATTGGTGTGACAGTAAATGGAGTATTATTGTACAGTACCGAGTGAACTGGAGAGGATCACATATAACAGATATAAGAATACATACACAGAAAAACAGAGACATACACACACCCACCATCAGTAGCTACTTTATCAAGTGCCACGTTGTGTTTCTGGGACATGTAGCCCAGGAATGAGAAGATCACAAAGCCAGAGAAAAAGCTTGTGAGTGAGTTGATTGAACTGGTGATGATGGCGTCTCTGAAGGAAAAAAACACAATGAACACAATTAAAAGTTGGGTTCTTCAATTGCAGTGCAGGAGGTTTGGTGTTCAGCACAGATCTGTGATATCGCTTTAAGAAATGACCAAACTATGCAGGACATTGTCCATATCAGTTGTTCGGACACCCCTGGTGAAATGTCCACTAGAGTGGGGCAGCCTCTATACTCGGAAAAGACTTAGAAGACTTAGAATTTGACAATAAAGTTGACTTTGACTTTGATGTTACATAACTATTAATAGCAGTAGTTGCAATTTTCTAGATATTTTCTTTATCTTTATTATTCTTTCTTTATTTTTAATCTTATAGGTAGTAGTATGTCACACAGCATCTGAAAACCTCGAAGCAAGTTATTACAGATTACTTAACAAATCAGTGTGATTTGCAGCAATCAGGCAGGGTTTGAGCTTGTTGCTCCAGTGCAGAACTAAAGATTCAGACTTCAATCATGTCTTTAAAATTATTTTAATATGAGTTTTTATCAAATGATTTCCTTATCATGCGCCTTATTTAACCATGCAACCTCTCCCATTAGTCTACGTAAGTCTCCCTATGTTGTATTGCAACATTCAGCTTCATGGTTTTTAAAGAGTCTTCCTTGGCCACATTTTCATCCAAATAATAATTTAACAGTTTTCTTGTCAAAACTGTTACTGTTAAAACGATGAATGAAAATCCTTTGTTCTGAAGGTGATCTAAACATATGAAAAAACTGAGTGCCCGACGGCAGAATACAATATGTGTGGTTTACAATAATGTCTATTTTACCAGCTTTTTATGTAATGTGTTTTTGCAGGAGGACAAAGTAAAAATACTCAATTAAAAAAAACATTCTGAAAAGCTAGTAAAAGCTGATAGGCAATACGTCATTCGTGTGTATGTGTGTGTGAGTGATATAGACTCTGAGGATTCAGCATGCGTACCTGTAGCAGTTGTTGCTAAATTTGTTGTAGCTGGAGAAGGCGATTAGCACACCAAACCCCACTCCTAAAGAGAAGCATATCTGCGTGGCAGCCTCAATCCAAACCTGCGAAACAAACGGTCCGGCCGGCCACACAAAAGACGCCACACAACACCTATCATTAGGGATAATTGCAGGAAACTCATTCAACAGAAAGATGAAAGGCACTTGTGAATACAGGGTAATTTTGCAAATTGCTGCTGCTTGCATGTGCCTAATCTAATTCTGAAATTGCAGCTTTGAGGCCTTTCTGCAATGTGGTGTCTGTACAGGGAGCAACAGTGATTCTGGAAAACTTAAGACCAGTAGCCACTTCATTTGCACAAGCAACATGCTTAAAGACAAACTGCTTAATGCATATATACAGGGGAGTGTGTCATGTTCTTCAGTATAAGTGCACAAGCTGCTATTCTATACCTAACCCGGCTCTAAACTTAACTCAGTAACCAAAAGATCAGCTTTATCCTCTTTCACTGTTTATAATAAACAACTGTACAGTACCTCACAACATCAAAAAGTTCATTATCCGTGTCACACCTGGTCTGAACATACACATGAACACTGAAGAGCTGATCTCTGGTCTCAGGTTCAGTATCAAGACATCAAATGTTCATGAAGAAAAACATGAATAAATCTGATTGAATTAGATGGTAAATAATGTGCAGTGCTCTGATTTGAGGGCACTGCATGATGCCTATTGTAGTGAAATTGTTTCCTCTGTTCTGATGCAAAATGACTTCCTTCTTCCTTCTGTAAAAGTAACAACAAAAAATCTGTAGTTTTGCATTTTGAGTCTCTTGCTCTTGACTCAGACTCGAATACTACAAAGACTTGGCTTGATTCAGTCTATGTAGTCATAGTGTGTTGGCCAGTTTCATGCATGTTGTAGGTGTGGAGGCCTCAGTTGGCCTCTTATTTTTTGGGGGTCTGGCAGCTGTGGTGTGTGTGTGTGTATATATATAACTGCATGTAGATAAGATAATCTTTATTAGTCCCACAAGTGGGATATTTGCTCAATGTAATCTATCTCATATGCACCGTGTTTGTGTATGTATATATTGTTTTATGTTTGAATTAGTGGTGGGCCGTTATCGGTGTTAACGTGAGACTCTTATCGGGCAATAAAAAAAATATCGCCGTTAATCTATTCACAAAGTTGGGTTGGGAGCTGGGTCTATACTACTACAAGCTATGATAACTTTCAACTTGATATTTTAGCGCGGATGTATACCTAGCCGAATTGCACTGTAGGGGGCGAGAATGCCTACTGTGAAACAGGGACGTCACTAGGACGGAAAGACAAGG
>JBBPCW010000006.1:16005248-16017862 GCA_037974425.1 Phenacogrammus interruptus
ATTTGTATCGGATCGGCAGATATCCAAATTTACAATATCGGTATCGGACATAAAAAAGTGGTATCGGGACATCCCTAATATGTACACACTCAAATACACATACAAATTCTATATTTTATATAGTGTACATTTATTTTATACTGTTGTGTTGTATAGCTATGTATGTTATTGGTTATTTTAATTTGCTGCTTCTACTTGAATAATACACATCTTAAGTAGACAAATTACATTTTCCTAATGAAGTATGTCCATGTGAAACAATCTTAATGAGGTGGGACAGTGGGATAGGGATGTGATTGTCTATGATTATGCTGATGTTAATTGACATTAATATTAACAAATTACTTAACATTATTTTTAATGTTAATGATTGGCAAGTTATTTTCCACACCCTACTGATACCCTGTGATGTCAACAATAATCAGAAGACATTTTAGACATGAGTCATATTTTTTTCTTTTAGTGTAATGATGAATCTTTATATGTTCAATATCAAGGTATAAAACCGCTTTATGGCTGACCAATGTTTTGGTCTTTAATACTATTTCCTGAAAGGCAGTCGGGGCATTGGATCTAAAAAAAAAAAAAAAATATTAACAAATCCAATAACAATGTTTTCCTCTAGATGGCGACACACCCCAGAATTAATCTCAGTATATGTAACTGCTGTTTGTAGTAAAGCAGGAACACATTGACAAACCACATTAAAACATTTACACATGTATTATACTTTCAGGACAGACATATTGCACAAGATTGTGAGATATATGTTCAGATTTTGTAAAATGATGGATATTACATAATTCTCAAGTGCCCCATAAAAAGCTAAATTAACGTTAGTACATAAAATTAAGTGAATGTATAAAATGTGATATGAAAAAGTATCTTTTCACAAAATACTCATTTCGAAACATGTTGTACTTCAACACAATACCTTACCTATAAATGTAACATATTTCATCTGTTTAAAAGTGCAAGAAAGGAAGGAAAACCAACCATCTTAGTTTGTCCCTTTTTTATTCAAGAGTCAGAATGACAAGTCATTTCATAGCAGTCAAACCAGACAGGTCAAAATATTTTGTAAAAATGACCTTGTCCATTACAAAATAAAACCCAGGGCAAAAAAATTAAAAAAAAAAGAATCATGTCTAGATCTGCAGAGAGGGTTCACGGCCGAGCCATCAGAGAGAGCAAGTGGCCATCTCGTCTTTAGCTCAGACCAAAGGAACACCTTTACAGGCAGGACAGAGGAATGGATGTGACTGGACAGTTTAGGGAACATGTCGAAATCATAAAGAGCCACGGGCCTCTTTATGTGAGGTATTCAAAGTAAGCAATGTCTTTAAATAATGAAGAACGACTGATCCTCTTTCAGTTAAAACAAAACAGTAAAAGTAAAAAAGGACATTCAGTTCAATCCTCAACTCCAATGGAGGGCTGTTCAGTTTCTAAACACATACTAAATGAGCACAGAGCACTCTAGCCTTTATTTCTGTAACTTTACAGCCTTGTTTTGGGTTAATGTACTTCGTTCCTTTGACAAAACCACCAAAGCCAAGCTAGTCCCTACACTACCAAAGCAGGTCCCTGAGGGAAGACAGGAAAAGCTTCTCTTTACAAGCAAGTCATTTTTTTTGTTTGGTTTACTTCTGCCGTTGGGTGGCGCTGCACAACTTTCTGAAAACTTAACGAGAAGAAAAGAGGCAGTGAAGTTTCTCAGAGGCTGTGAACAGACCACCAAGCCAAATTCAACTTTGCCTAAAAGGCAAAACAGTAACTACAGTTGGACAAAAGTGGGTTATTACCAAAATAAGTGTCAGACGATTCGTTTTTATCTTCATACATCTGTGCTCCGTTTTCAGTCGGAAAACAGTAGTAACTGCAAACAGAACTTAAATTCTGCAAACTTTGCTGGCATAGTTTTTGCTCTTTGGCTTTGTAAGGCAGAATTACGTTCTTCGCCCAAAGCCTGCAGATGTGAAACTGGCCGTCCCATTCGCTTTGGACCAATAGAGTGACAATGCGCTGCAGTTGCTGGGACTCAACCACGAAAAACAAACAAAAAAAAGCCTACAGCTACGGTCCCTTTCACTGGAGACCTGTTCAGATACATGTTTTGTGCTGTCCAGAAGCATACACAAATAAACAGCAACACCCAGCTGCTACCAACTGATGACACACAAACCAGAATTACAGTCACATTTTGTCAGGGGAATGAAATAATGGTTCCAAAAAAAGAAGTAAAATCTGTGCCAGCACAAAGAAACTCATCTGGACTTCCAAGAAGGGCAGTGATGATGAGTGTGTCTCGCAGGGCCACAATGAGAGCGGCAGTCATCCGTCCTGTCATGTGTGCAGTGGTGGCACATCAAGGACGGGTTCACTGTGAATCAACTGATTGTGACGGATTGTCTATACATTCACTTTTCATCATAGAAATTACACTGAAGTTCAAGGCCAGCGATAATCTGTAAGAAATCTGCTTGTCGCATCAACAAACTCACAAAATAAGAATTTCAATAATAGTAATAGTCACTGAGGAATATAGCACATACAATGTACAAAGACAGCTGAGCTACTTTTCTATTGGTTCAGCCAGCGGTACAATCTGAGAGTAACACTTCAGATCACAGATGTTCATGGCAGTGAAAAAGAACAAACAAAAAAAAAAATCTCTTATGTGTATCAAAAATTCACAAAATGCCCAGCATCAGGGAATATTCAAAATACATATAAGAAATCTGATTAACAGGTGTGGAGTGATTCCATCGGTGCTTCATTAACAAAGAGGGTACAAGGATATGGATGTGTACAACAGAGAAAAGAAGCATTTCATTTCTGGTAGAAAGGGCTTAAAGAATACAATAATTTTATTCTAAACAATGTCAACAATATTAGAATGAATAATTGTGAAGAAAATATTCTGAAGTTAAAGCAGTATATGGTAAGGCATTAAAGGAGTTTATCCTTGCATGCCTGAGACTGTAATGAGAATCCTGGTTCTCTCATGTTAATATGATAGTCAAAAATATATCAGAAAAATCGGATCTGTCCAAATCACTTCCACGTAAACAAATCAAGCATAAAAAAGATCATATAAAAGTGTATGGACTGATGGTCTGTTTTTATAGGAATTACACTTTAACTGTTTCAATATCAAAATAAATATCAACTCATTTGAGTTGATGGAAAGGATCATGATTGTTCAAATGTGTAAAAGCAGTAAACACGTCTATTGCTCCGCGCACCAGTGTAATTCCCTTTAGCCTCATCCGTGGAGACTGTTAGCCTCGTTAGAGATCCAAGAAAGAGCTCGGCAAGAAATCAAATTCACAATTCCAGCCATGTTTCAACATTGACTGTTCAGTTTAACATGAGAACAGCAAAGCTACAAGAGCCAGCAAGTGATAGCTGTTTGGAGATACCAGCCATGAGTGTTTATAGCCTTACAGGTTCCTGCATGTAGACTGTCCAAACTACAGACACCAACTGTGTCTTGAAAATCAGATTTACACAGTTTTGGACTCTTAACCTGTAAGATATAATTGATCCTTCTACCGAGCAACTCATTTAAAACTGATCCAACTTATGCTGTCACAGAATAGTGTGACTAGTTTCACACCAGTGTGGACTGGTCACAACCAATTCTAGAAAGCAAGAGAACACATCAGCCAAGTCGAGAAAAAAAGAAAAAAAAAAGCCACAAATAAAATAAAAGATTAATGTCGTGTAGAAAAGTTCTCGCAGAAATTCACACGAAGAGAAAGAACGAGGTCATTTTTTGAGCCATAATGCTTGTTTCTAAATGATCTAGGGCTGCTCCAGGTTAAAAGGGAAAGACATTTGCCATATTTTAAAGCTTTCAGGAGCTATAAGTAGCATTTCAAATCAAATTTTAATACAGTAGTCATCAAATAATCATGTTAGTTAGCTGCAGTGGGTAGACTTTTTACATGAAGATACATGGCAAAGCTGGTATTCTTTATCTACAAATCAGAGCTGAAGGTCAAATTCCTGCTTTATGAACAACTGTGACCAGCAGCAATCCATCTTTTTTGGAAATCACATTATGGCAGTGTAGGATAAAGAATTTTTTGAGAATTGTGGGGCAAAAAAAATTGAGTTTCCCGCTTAGTCGATCAGCCAAGAGATGTTTGGTGTTTGAAGTTTTTCTCTGGAGCTGCAAGACCATAGTAACTAACAAGTAATGTCAAATGATACCCAGCAATTAAGTCTCAATCTACTTTGTTAAATCTGAGGTCTATTACACTGTATGATGTACTTCTTTCCTATTTTGTTTTTTACTTTTGTTCCAACATGTTTTGGCTAAACTACATACTGTGAAGGGAAAACTCGATACATTTGATATTCCACCAAACAATTTCCTAAGTAAGGGCACAATCACATGTTACTGTATTTCAGCAAGAAAAGCCTAGATGTGGAGCTTGGGGCAGCTTTTAAAAAAGCAACAAAAAAACCCCAAAAACAAAACAGATCGGTCAGCCCAAAAAAAATGCTTGGCCCCTGCTACTCTTCCTAACCTTTACAGAACACATCTCTAATAGAAACACATGCAGATAAAAGACTTTTGGTCCTTGTTGATGTCCAACGAAACAAAAAGCGACTTCTCAGACTTGCAGCTGTTCTTGAATTACCAATGTACTGCTAAGACTCAAATGATTATAAGGGGAACTGATGTGTCCACATGAAAGACTTGCATTTGTCAAAGGAGTGGAGATCCATAAACTATTACATGCACTCGTCGCTACCTTTACACATGGTGCTCAACAAGACAAGCTTCAGTCTTCTAACCAAACCCCTGAGCTTACAAAAAAAAACCCAAAAATATATATTTATTTAATCAAGAGATAAGAATGGAAAATTGGACTGGCTCAGTTAAATTCAGACCAGCCTACTGACTGGGCCAAAAATGCACCTCAAATCTGTTCCGCCATCCTTAGTATGTATGGAGTTCAGATATGCATCACCAGTGCTTTGCAACCCTACAGTCAAACGCTGGAGTAATACTGTTATCAAGCATTGAGCCCATGCAAATGCTTACTAAAAGAGATTTTAAAAAAGGCATCTACAGTCATAAAACATGAAAAAAAAATTGGGGAATTTTCACTTTTAAACTGACCTTAAACTTTTGCTCCCGCAACCTCTTCTGTTTCAGTATTTCTAAACGTTATCGCTCCAACGAATCCATTCCCCAAAATGAAAATATAAGTGCTTGGCTTTCAAGTAATCACATTTTTTAAAACCAGAATTCTGAAACCATCTTTTGGCTCTCAGAAATGTTAACCCTTAAAAAAAAAAAAAAAAGGAAAGATGCAGTGAGAGTGAGGGAGAGAGAGAGATAGAGGAGAAGTGAAATAAACCAAAGGACCACATGAAATGTTATGGTTGACAAGGAGCAAAGAGTAAACTTTTTGGGCACTGGCAGTCCAGTTGCTTCTACTTTCTCCCCACTCTCTCTCTCGCTCTCTCTCCCCAGAGCAAGACAATAAGCAAGCAGAGGCCTGTGGGTGGGGGAGGGAAGATCAGTCAAGTTTCTTCTGAGTGGTGTGATGATCGCTGGGGGTGAAATCAGCACAGAAGCCGTTGGAGACGGGACTGGAGGCTGAGGAAGCCGGGCTGCCCCAAAAGCCTGCATTATCAGAGTACAGATACTCTTCGGCAAAGTCTGGCCACTGCTCTGCAAAGCTCTGGAACATCTCTGCCACAAGAGGGCACAAGAGAATGAAAGAAGTCAGAGCAAGCTTGTATACAATAAAGCCAGTCAATGAAGCTGTATTGAAGCTTACACAGCCTTCATCTACAGCACATGAAGTTACAATCAATGTGCCTCTCAACAGTCCTATAAACTCTGCTGACAGATCATTCATCCACAGATTCAGAGAATTTTATGCTTAGAAATGAAACGAAAGTAGAGCAATTTGTCAAAATTTTCCTTTCCTTATAACGGACACCTTTATAATACACTAAAAACTGAACATCTAATCATGTATGTTAATTGTTAAAGAAGCAACAATAAATAAGAAAAAGCAGACTCATCAGCTGAACAACATTTCAAAATAAAAATAGAAAAATAAATAGAAGTAGATTTCAGCCCCTCACCAAATGTAAGTTTCCCACTGTTCTCCACATCGATGGCGCTGAAGAGACGAGACACTCGAAGCTCTGCCACCCCGAGAGCAGTCCGCAGGATACAGGCCAATTCTTCTTCTGTTATTGCCCCGTCCTCTTCTCCATCAAACATCTAAACCAACAACAACCCGAAATAATTAGCATTGTTCTGCCCAGCCAACGCTAGGAACCAAGCAAGCGAGTTGCTGGTGCAGAGCGACGGAGCTGAAATTTCAGATGTTTGAGTCCCTACATAGCTCTAGAAAGAGACCACTGCAATTTATTTTTAAATCTATGAGTATGACAATCATTCCTTGCCAGTGTCTGTCCCTTCACAAGCACCTCATTCTGCTTTATGAGGTACTGAGTAGGTGACCTCTCCTCTTGCAAAGTAACCAGTTGGATGGCAAACATTCCTAGAAGTATGTCAAAGGTAATCATTGCCATTTAGTTTTTGTTTTCTTTGAATTATTCAAGTTATGCAATTGCTTCTCTTACTTTGATAAAGTTTTTAAAGCGTACTTTTAAAGAAACTGACAACAGTTTGGGGAAGAACCTTTTCTATACTAGCATGACTGTGTCCCAGTGCACAAAGCAAGGTCCATAAAAACATGGTTGAAGGAGTTTGGTGTCCTTTAGCTCGGACCTAAACCCTGTCCTTTGGGACACCTTTTGGATTAACTGTAACAGAGATTGGTTTCTAACATATTCCCACAGAAAGACTCAAATCTTGTGGAAAGACTTCCAGGATGAATAGAAGCTGTTATAGTTACAAAGGTGGGGGGGTGGGGGGTGTGTCAGGGGGAGAGATCAACTTCTTATAAAGGTCTTTGTATCTACATACAATATCGTTATAGTCCTTGCTGGTGTAATGGTCAATTTTCTCGATACTTTTGTTGTGTTAATTAAAGGTAAGCTGCCTCCACACAGTTGATAGGCAGTATGTGTGTTAAGAAACTACTACAGAAAGAATGTCATGAAACCAGCTTATACCGTGAAGGCCAACTTGATAGTTTCCAGTGTTTTGGCAGGCCGACACACGACAGAGAAGGCGATCACAAACTCCCGGATATCCATCGTGCCATCCTCATTCTGAGTCAAAACAGAGACGGTCAGTTAGTATCTCTGTGCTGGGGAATGACATAAGTTCAAGAAACCCTGATTGAGAACACTGACTCTGTCATGCTACAAACATGGATAAAAAGACAATGTTAGTCCCTGAATCGCTTACCTCATCGAAGAGCGCGAACATGTCTCGGAGCACGTCAGAGAGCGGCAGATCCAGAAACTGAGCAAAGTCCTCCAGACTCTGCCTCTGATCCCGCAGTTTTTGTGCTCTTTTACCATACTCTTTCAGGAGCTTCTCAGATTTGTCTGGCTTTATCCTGAAAAACACATATAAAATCCATAAAAATAATTTGATAAGCTGTGTGTAAACAAACAAACAAAAAAAATCCTAGCAAATAAAGGCTTTATAAGAAAATATACAGTCAGCAGTTGAGTAATGTTAGCTAGAGGTATATAACAAACATACTGACATTTCTTCATTTTGCAGCTGAAACTGTTTGTGTAATGAAACTGTGCTGTATGTACATTTATGTCAGTGTATGGGAGCACTGCTGCAAAAAACCCCCCAAAAACTTACGGTTTAAAAGAACTTGACAAATTTCAGAGAAAGGATGCGAATACTCATAGCAAAAGAAAACATGTGAAACATTTTACAAGCTTTCTTTGAGTTTTTGAGTGTCTGAATGGTGATGTTTCAGTCTAAAAGAGGTAACTGAAGTCCATCAAAATGTATTGTCGCATTTTTACACCTCTGGTGAGGAAGACGTACCCTAGTCTCCGGACAAGTCTAGCAAACTCCAGTAAACATGTGTCCACAGGCAGCCTGAGCTGGCCTTCTGCCATGGCCAACTGACAGTCCTCAAACGAGTAATCTGTCACAGGGACCTCCAGGGCTCTGAGTGGAGACACACACACATTAAACATGAGACATGTACTTCCTTCTGTCTCACAGAACTGCACACAAGTGTCAGTTAAATGCCCTCTTTTCATCTTCCTGCTTACTCATGCACTCTCTCTCAAAAAACAGCTAAACAGACAAAAATAGGAGGATACATTCACTAGTTTTGCAATAGTATTAATGTATAGTTACATTAAGAGTTATGTAATAAGTTACACTTTGTACAGAGTCATATTCTATATTGACAGGTCAGCACCTCTATGTTTTTTTGCAAGTTTTGACATCAAAAAACATTACAGTTAAAATAAACAGTTGTTTTTTTTTAGATCAGACAATAGCTTTAAACAGTATACATCACATTCATTATCTCAAAGGCAACAAAATCAATGTTTTTAAATGGGATTTGACAATCAAAATAGGGGGAAAAACTAAATTGAGAGGAAGACCATTCCAAAGTCTATGTGCAATAACAGGGAAAGGCCTGCCAACTTCATCCGTGGTCTATGAGGAGATGTTTCAAGGAGGACCCAAAACGGATGCAGGGTAAAGGTAGAGGAGGTCAGAAATACATTGCAGAGTGGCACTATGCAAAGCTTTAAAATAGTCTTGATTGTTTTCAAAATCTACTCCAAACTTTACTGGTCACCTGTGGAGAGAGGCAGGGCAGACCAGTTAATAAACAGTTACTGAACAACTGGTTCCTGGTTCTTATGGGTGAGGAAAGTCTTCAGCTTAGCAACTGCATTCAGCTGAAAAAACTGGCCTCTACTACCACAGAAATTTGCTTTTCAAAACTTGTAACGACTGCAGAGAGGTTTGCAAATCCAGCATTTAAAATCCCCAAGGCAATTCATCAGCTTCCTCACAGAAGGAATGAAACGAAGGAACACAAGGGAAATGTTTTTCAAACACAAATGTGATGATACTGAAAGCTCGACAAATTTTCTTGTTTAAATGAGCAACAAGTGAGAATAGAACCAATTCCAGTCCAACAGAAAGAATCTTGAAACACAGAGCAGTAGAAGCAGCAACAGTTCCTGGTAGTCTTACTTGGCCATGAGGCGGCGCACGTTGTGAGCGAAGAGAGGAGGGTTCCTCTTTTCCTCTTCAGTGGGGGTGTAGATGGGGAGGAACTGGAAGCAAAAGAACAACACTTACACCGACACCTCCTGTGACACTGATGAACACACACGCCACAGAGCTGTTCTCTTTCACCATGAAGAGTGTACGGCATCAAGTCAGGTGGGAGGAAATTATTTAACGTTCAGAAAGAATCATGCAGCGGTTCTGCATGTCTGAGGACCAGAGCTGCATATGGACAAAAAACCACACCATGACAAAATTGTGATAAAGTAACAATTCATATAATTGATGATGGAGGTTGATTAAGGATGAACTAAATCATGAGCTCACACCCTAATCACATTATAGCAAGAAATATCATATAATGTAAAAGATAAAGCTTTCAGTGCATAAGGAGCAATGTTTTTTTTTTGTTGTGGCTATTTATAGTCACATGAACACACCACAGCATACAGTGTGAACATTTCAATTCTTTATCTGTATTTAACCCATTCACCAAATAAAGCAGTGGGCAGCCAGGAACACAGCAAAGAAGCACCCAGGGAGCATTGTGGGGACTGTACCTTGTTCAAGGGGGAAAAAAAAAAAGTCAGCCCTTGGCCATGAAGGCTGAACACTTACCTCAATCTCAAACTCATTGTGGAGCTGGCAGAGTGTAAGCCACAGGATCTTAAACCTAAAAAAATATCAGCACTGCAGTCAACAGAAATGTGGTTTTCAAAAACACTTTAATAGAGGTAGATAAATTCACCCTCATTAAGCCATAAACCGTACTAGCAGAACGAATAGAAGCGGAAGTGCAACATACACTGGTGATTACTGTTAAATGCTGATCTTACTTTCCTAGCATTAAGAAATACCACTGGGAAACATTATGCTTTGGAGAAGTGGAGACAGTGCTTGGTATTGTATTTCAGAGTAACGCAGGGCATAGTGCTACAGCTAAACATTACAATCCTTCTAGGAATCACTAACAGTGCCTTTATTCAGTAGACAAATAGTTAAACCAATGATACAGAGTTTTCAACAAGGCCAGATAAGCTGCAGAGGATTTCCCCCCCCTCTGAACAGGCCTGACTTAAGTTATAGTTCAGGGGTTTTAATATGCATCAACACTGCGATGTACTGGTGTGTTAATAGTGTGGCAATAATACAGTATAGCAAAGTAAGGCTAAAAGACTTTTATACTTCTGGTAGCAGTTAAAATGCTCTTTTAGTGGTTTAAGCCTGGCCTCGGTAGCAATAATGGTGTTTTAGTAAGTTAAGGCTCTGTAGTAATTCAAGGTAATAAATAAATAAATAAATAAATAAAAAGAGTAGTATAAACCAGGTAAAAAGCAGTTTAAAGCTGGCCTGAGCAGCAGTGTAAAGTCGTATAAAAATCAGTACTCACGCTCCAGGGCCTTGCCATGTCCAAGTGATGGTGTCCTGGGGAAAAAGAAAAGCACAATTCACACAAAGAACTCCAAACGAACTTTAATGAGTGATCGGACTCATTTGATGGTGTGTACAAACTCAAAATAGTAACTGTACTGGAAATTGATTTAATGAGTAGTATTACAGAGGTGAGCAAAATGTTTTATATTCCAAGAATGTGGATAAATGCATAATATTTGACACACTGAAGATATACACAATCTGACTAATATTTACCCGAGGTCAATTATTGTTGCCATTACTGCGTCAGCTTCTACAAGCTATTCGAAATTAATTATCTTTGTCATACAAAACCAAACCACACACCATACTGTGTTGTCTGCAAGCACCAACAGTTTCTTTTCCCCCATTAGGGGACCAGTTTCACTTCAACAACGTATCCTGTTTTCTTTTTATCCCTTCACATCAATTTGGACTTTGTTGCTGATCTCTAAATACATGTGCTTATAGTCAGTAAAGGCAGCTTTCTATTACACATTTCCTCTTTGCATAGTAAAACCCAGACCTACCACTGGATTAGCTCATGAGGCAAGTTCTTCCTTGTTGAACAATTAAACGTGACTTGTTTCATCCAACAGAGCACAACAAGAGCTAAAGAGGAAATTGCAAATGAGGCATCATAAGGCCCACACAGACCAGGCAAAACAGAAAAAACATTTTTACACTTTCCTTTTTTACATGTATATAGAGTGCACAGTGTGAATGCTTTTTGCAACCGCAAAAAAAAAAAAAGGGAGAGAGTTGTATGTGTGCTTCTTGCAGCATGAAAAACTGGTGCACTTAAATTCATATAAATAACCTAAGCCGTTTTAATTCGTTTGAGTTTGTCATTTTTGTGGACAACTGTTTAAGCTTATTATAATTTAGCTTATTTTTGAGCTTATTAACTTTTATACCAGTATAACTCCAACCATTAAAATAGAGACTAATCTGAGAATATGTATAATTACATAATTGCAACTTGGCAATTGGTCAAGGACGGACGTAAAGACCCTCTCGGTAATGATCCTAAAAGTGCCAGTGTTCCTGCATCACAAAAAGTCAGTGCAGGAGTGAACCGCCAAGATGAGAAAATATCACCTCAAATGGCATCACACACAGTGCTCATGGCTGATAATGTAAACGATCATGCAAAGTTGGAGCTGGTCAGAAATATATTATGCAAAAAAAGTGCATGTGAGTGTAAGGTGTGTGCAAGAGGGATCATGTCAAACGTCACTGATTTGTAGTCATGTTTAATCATTAAAATGTAGTTCTCCACTTTAAATCTTGAATTTAATGAGACCCACTGTCATTTAAACACTCCTCCACCATCAAATCTTGTGTGTGTTGAAAGAACAATGGACTTCAGGTCTGTAGAGTCCAACGGGAGATGAGCTAAGGGATGTTCCTGTTGAACAATTCTCAATTTAGCTTATGTTACAGAGCTAAGTGTGGAAACCCTGCTTTACAGAATAGCCCCCAGAAGGCACGGATTTCTGCTTACCAGCTTATTAGGGTAGCGAATAACAACAGGCTGTACGGGAACTGCTGGAATGAAAGCACCTGCAGGAGACATGTAAAAGTCAGAAGAAAGAAAGATTCAAAACAAAACTGCATAGGAAGAAAGTGTAGATGCAGTGTAAAGATATCACTTCTCCAAATGCAAGCAGTAAGTAAATAACACACACATACCTGGCTTGAATGTGATCAGACAGGACCTGTTGGTACATGTCCCCTCTGGAAAGATCATTATCTGTAAAGGATGAAAATAAAAGATCAATATTCAAAACACAATAAAAGCATGACAACACACATTCACTGACTATATGGATGTAGCTTTACATACATACACATGTATATATATATATGTACCAGGTTGGGCTTTCGCATCTCGGCCGCATCTTGGGTCTTTTTGCAGAACGCACAGATCGCCTGTCCGGCCCTGAACACCAGCGCTGAGGTATTTAATATGGACAAAAGTAATGGGACATCGGACCCCCGCAGCCGACACGTACAG
>JBBPCW010000006.1:16056326-16068150 GCA_037974425.1 Phenacogrammus interruptus
TGTGTGTGTGTGTGTGTGTGTGTGTGTGTGTGTGTGTGTGTGTGTGTGTGTGTGTGTGTGTGTGTGTGTGTGATCTGATGGAATTTTGAAAATTGCTGTATTGTATGAGCACAAAGCTGAGCTTCTGTTCCAGCCCATAACAAAGAGAATGCTAGGTAGAGGGGGGATGAAATTAATTTGATCTTCTCTAATCAGTTGGACTGGAGGATCATAGAGTTGAGCTGACGGAGAGGCACACTCCATGTTGCAGCGATTAAGGCCTTTCATGAGCTGCCGGCCATTCTTTTCAATCTGAGAAACGGAATGCTCCTCGGCGCTGTTAATCCACCAATAGATTTGTAAAGCCATCAATAGATTTATGCCATCTTCAGAGAGCACCCGCTCAGATCAATCTGGTTTTAGAGGAAGTTGAAAATGCACCCACCTCCCCCCCCAGCACACACACAAACATACTGAGGATCATATCTGGAAGCTGGCACACACCAGTGTCAGGTGGCATCGCATATCACTAATCTCCGGGACTGAGGGGAGGGCTTGCGCTAGTCGGGCCGCTTTTATCTGGATGCACAATTGCAGTTATGTCCAGGCAGTCTTTGAAAAAAAATATGCCAGCGAGTTTGTCACACATGCTGTTTGCTGTCGATATCGGTTTGGCTATTCGAGCAGTGATGATTAATGCCTGTAATAAAACATAGATACAGTTTCCCATTCAATGCCATCCAGAAATCTGAATGAGGGGGCGTTTTTTGGGACAGGTTTATAGCTGCCACTGTAAGGTAATATGGAGATGAATGGAGTTTTGTGAGAGGACAAAGCATTTCCAATATGTACGGTATTTCCAAACATCAAACACAGACAGGCTTTGCTTTGGTATGCTTCCAACAATGGAGCAAGGCTTTGACTGTGTATGTGTGTGTGAGAGAGAGCGCTTTATGGATGGTGACAGCTAATGGAATGTGACTTGTTGAGGGTCCACAGTGATGGTTTATCTCCATCCATTTTTTCCTGACCATTGCCTTTCTTGGACCTCTGCGTTTTCTCAAATGTCCATCTTCGGTTTTGGAGCTGAAAATGAATTTGGAGTTGCATGGGTTCTGTCACCAAACTGCCGGGTTTTTCTTTCTCTCTGTTGTTTTGAGGCATGTCCAAGACCCCTGACCAGCTTCGCAACACAGCTTTCTGATGTCTGTGACAGCGAGATGTTTTCATTCGTAGGCAGGAGGAGGGAAAAAACCCACAACAACTCTGCAACAAATATAAACATGCCGGAGTGTATCGGAGCTCTGTGTAACTTGAGTCCATGACATGTTGTCAGGAGCAAAGGGTGTGAGCTCCCTTCCCCCCTCCCCCCTCCTCTTTCTTCCCTGGATATGGGTGGGAGGGTGGTGTGGGGGGAGGGCAGAGGAGAATATACCGGCTTGAGCTTCGAAACTTTTTCTTGCACAGAGGATGTGATCAGTCCTGACAGGGCCTAGCTCCATTCTGGCTCTGGCCCCTATTAAAAGGCCCCTCCGCTACCTTTTCTAATCTGCTCACCTGAGTTTTCCTTGGCAGGCCGTGTGCAGCCGGATACGCCAGGCTGGCCACGTCCTACAAGCCTGTGAGCTTGTATCTCTCTCCATCCCTCCGGAAAAAATACGGCCCAGCCTTTCACTCTTTCACCCACTCGGCTGGGCAGGTCACACTCTGTGGTTCAAAGGGGCGGTCTGTGGGGCCGGAGCTGCTGACATGTGCCACACGTCTCCCTTTTTTCCGTGGCCTGAGAAGTGTGAAATGCTTCTCTGAGTAAGTGGCATGACTGCTGCTCCCACTCCATGTCCTGACTTGCTGCACTTCTTTTCCCTAAAAATCACTGCCTCATTTCTGGATTTAGACACTTCTGTTTTTTTGTGGTTTTTTTTTTTTTTTTTTTATGAAAGTGTCACCAATTTAGGGGCCTAGGACAGTTTCCCTGCTCAAACATATCTATTTTTTAACACACCTATAAGGCTTTGTAGTTGTATTTGAGTGAGGAAATCACCTGGATTCAGAATTGATGATCCCTGCTTTACACCATTAGAAACAGTTATGGTGCAAGAAATATAATACAGCTTAAAAAAAACATTTCATTCCATGAAGGAGCTGTCATGATCCTCCTGTTTTTTTTTCCAGAGATAGAGGGATTAGCCTGGTTTTTGTGGCTGAATCCATCTCTTTGCCTTTGGAAGGCACAGAACAATTCAGTACAGTCCCCCTGTTATTCCCATGTTTGAAGAAAGAGGTCACTGTTGATTTACTTAAGAAGGAGCGACAAGATCTGGGGATGCCTTTCTAGCCTTCCACGCTCTTTCCATTTCAGCAGTGCACAGCAGAGTGAATTCAGTGTTGTTGTTTAATCACGTGTATATCTATATATATATATATATAATTTGAGAATGTCTGTTCATTGTGTTGTCTATTGTTTATTGTCACTGATAATAAGTAACCTTGAACCTTGAACCTTGATAATTCAGTAGTTGAGTCTGTACTGAAGAGCCACGGTGTGGATTGGTAGATGCTGTGAATGATAATTGGTGTAGACATGCTCCACTCATGAGATGGTTTTATACTTTCCATGTATAATTTTAGAGACTAATCGAAGTGAAATGTTATTTAACTTACTTCAAAAGCATAAAATACTTTTTTTGCTTTGTAGTCGGAACTGTAGACATTACAGTGTGCAGCAGTATCAACTATGTTTCATTGCTGTTGTCAGATGAAAAGTGGACTTGAAGATTGAAGATCTGCATATTCAAGGAGTCTTCTGTGATTTTTTTCTGGTATTCCTGGCACATTATTTGACAGCTGATGTCTTTGGTTTATTCTAAGAAGAGCAGTAGAGGTGGAGGAGAGGAAGGGCAGAATAAGCCTTTCCATAAATCTTCACCTTCTGATTAGATCAGTATCCACATTAGCCATGCCATTCAGTTTACATTAGTTTTGTCAATGCGCTAAAAGGCAAACTTACAAAGCTAACGAAAACTGCAACGTCTGTTTTATTATCAAAATTAACTAAAGTAAGCCCTCTACAAGAATAATGACATGCATCCCTGACATAACTGCATCCCTGACATACAGAAGAACCTTCAGACTGTCATGCTATTTATCCCTGTGAAGTAATTAGACTTTGGTAAACACTGTTTTTCACAAGTGCAAAGTTTGCATCTTATCTTATCTTCACCTCAGTTCTGCTTCTTTAAATCCTGGCTTAAAGAAATGAGGTCAGTTCATAGCTAAATAAATTAGCCAGTTACAAGGAACTGGACTTTGAGCTTTTATTCACTTTGATTTCTCAAAGTGCAAAAGTTTACAGTAACATTTACAACAGCTGGCAAACGCTATTGTTGAGAGTGATGTACAGGGGTGCTTTCTAGTCCACAAAGAAAACAGGTCCCTCTAGAGAACCTGAACTTAAGAGTTGCAAGCAGACTAAGATTCTACCAGGGGCTTATCAGGCTACATAAAGAAAACACAGAAGATATTTTTTTGAAGTAAGTTGTGAAGATTGTATTAGTTAGGTCAGGAACAAGTAGTTGTTATCCTCCTTAAGCATGTATCAAATGACAGGCATCAGTTCAAACACTTTTACAATCATTGAAGACTTTTACAATCATGCTGAACAGGAACAGCAAAACATTTTGATACTGTAACATTCTACAAAGCATCTAAACACAATATCGTCATGTTCTTTAAACCCCAAGACTCCTTATTCTCTTTGCATGTGAAGGAAATTATGCCCATATGTGGTTCCACACTTCAGTTCTTCACTTTACAGAGTTTAGCAGTTGCCAAATGATTTAACGCAATGTGTAGCAATACTAAAGACTCTGCATGATAACCTAGAGTTGAAAAGAATAAAGCTGACTAAAGTCATTGATCTGGTGGTCTGAATGTCTAAAGAAGCTCAGTGCCAGAAGCTGTGCTTACAGTTCATGACTCTGAGCCCCAAACACTGGCATCAGGCCCATCCTCACAGACTCAGCCTTCATGTAAGGCATCTACCCTTGAAGTCTCATTTCCACTTCCTGACAAACACAAATGCCCGCAATCCTTGGCCGTCGAGCACAGTGAAGCGCCTCTCCAGCACCCCACTTAATTATCAGTGGAGATGAACGGCTGTGTCAACGCAACGCCGTCTCGCCGCACTTTTCTGCATGTCTGCATCTTCACACGGCTGCCGTGGCAACCTGCCATCTCACCTTCTCTCCCCTACATGCACCTTCTCCTTTTCTACCACTAAACACTGAAAACTTGTTGGGTCTGGAGGTGTGGAGTAGGATGGGGTGGGCTGAGGTGGGGTGAAGTGGGGTGGGGTGTGGTGGGGTGAGGTTGATGTGGGGGTTTGTGAAAGACTGTAATTAGTTGCTACAGGACGGGTGGCGGCTCCCTCCGCCACGTGAAACTCCTGGAGGTGAAGTGGCGCGTCATTAAGACTCCATGTACCACTCGCCGAGGGTTTTAACTCATCTTGGCGTGTAATTACTAAAAGAACATGGCTTGATAGATGGGAGAGTGAAGTACTCAACTCACTCTCTCTCACTTTGTCACCCACACATACACACACCCACACGGAACTCATCATTATTGAAAAAAAAAAAACCCCAACAACAACAACTACAAATCCCAACTTAGAATGGACATTAACAACTTTCTGGTATTATGTTGTTGAGGTATTAGCTGTACTGAGGAATTACTGCCTGTATTTGAAAAGAGAGTTTGGAAACTGTAGTGAGTTGTTACTGGCCACGCTAGGGAGTTACCAGCTGTAAAAAGGAATTCTGAGGCAATGTTTGGGAGTTAACAACTGCGCTGGGGGATGTACAGAAGATTTATTAACTGTAGGTTGGAGTTATTTTATGTATCCGCAAGTTTGGGAATATAGGGACTGGGAATATTAAGGGGTTAAGTTAGTTTGCTGGCTAACAAATTTTGTGAACATGATTGTCCTTCACTGGTGTAAAGTTTGCAGGTTATGTACCCAATCAGATTTGCTTAATTCCTCATTTCATGTATTCAGTGAAAACAGTGATAAACACGGAAGTGTATTATCAAACCTGGCTTAAGGATGTCAGCTGTAACTTTTTTTGGTCTTTATCGTTTGTTTATGGCAAGACTAAAGTCTTGCAAAATGAGTATAATTACCAAAAATGAAACCAAGAAACTAATTATTGCAACAAAATGTGCACAATAAAACTATGTTACAGTGAGTTTTCTATAATATGTATTTGTTTATGATCTTGTTAAGTTTATGGCTCAACAGGCCCTTTTTATATGGGAACAGTATCTTTTTGATTAAAGTTACATAAACGATTAATTTCACAGTGAAAACCTCTCCCTTATACATTTTAGCTTGCATCCCAGCATAAGGTCAGTTAGACACAAGCAGTACAATTACCCCTCTAAGTATGAGTTTGACCAAGAGCTCTTTTTCCTATTTTTTTCTTGTTTGCTACATTTGAGAGCATTATTTGCTTTACAAGCAATGTTTTGCCAACAAAACAATTCTAATCTGTCGAGGTATGGGCTACACAAGACCTCTGAAAGTGTGTTGTGGTATCTGACATGAAGACATTAGAAGCAGATCCTTTAAGTCCTGTGAGTTATGAAGTAAGGCATTCCTGGGTCGAACTAGCATGTCCAGCACATCCCACGGATGCTCATTCGGACTGAAATCTGTGGGATCTAGGGGCCAAGCACACACCTCCAGCTATTTGCAAATTTTGCAGTATGGCAGAATTCATTATCCTGCTGAGACATGGTCTGTCTGTGGTCTGGAACAATATTTAGGTAAATGGTGTATCAAAGAAACATCCACACAAATACCAGGACCAAAGTCTTCTCAGCAGAAGATTACCCAGATCATCACACTGCCTCCATCGTTTTTGCCCATGCCATTGTGCATTGTGCAAAGAAAATGTCATTCATCAGAACACACCACCTTCTTCCTTTGCTTCATGGTCCAGTTCTGATGCTCACTGGAGGTACTTTCAGAAGACAGTGGTTAGCATGGGCACTCTGACTGATCCGTAGATACACAGTCCTTCACACAAGAACCTGTGCAGCAATGTGTGTTCTCACATCTTTCTCTCTCAGCCAGCACTGACTTTTGTACAATTTGTGCAACAGTAACTCCTGCAGAATCAGACAATACGGGTTAACCACGGCTACTTAACCTTGAGTGTCCATGACCCTGTTTTTCAACAGTTGTTTTTCCTGAGACCATTTTTGGACGACTGCATACTGGGAACACTGGGAAGATCTGCTGTTTTGGAGATGCTCAGACCCGATCATCAAGCCATAATGACAGGGTGCTGTCCTATACCTTCACATGCATAGTATTAACAAGAAAAGTAATAGTATTTGCTTACTCTGTGAGTGGTTTTGTTTTGGCTCACTGGGGTTTACAAAAATTGTACCATAATGACAACTTTACAACTCCACTGTAAAGTTGTCGTTATGGGAATATAAGGTTTGGTTACAACAAATTAGTCTTTGCATATCAGAGTCCATGAAACCTTTAGTCCAGTATAAGATGATGTTTGATGACAGTGTTTTTATGGATACAGAGGCAGAGTATGTGTTATAAAAAGGAAACTTACATTGGTTATGTAACTGGGAAGGTGCTAAATTGTTGACTGATCTCAACAGAGATTCTGCACTGTAAAGTTCCACATATG
Source organism: Phenacogrammus interruptus (assembly GCA_037974425.1). Lineage (NCBI taxonomy): Eukaryota > Metazoa > Chordata > Actinopteri > Characiformes > Alestidae > Phenacogrammus > Phenacogrammus interruptus. Next base: position 16,063,022 of record JBBPCW010000006.1, read on the forward strand.
GTTCATTTTCTGTACTTGCATATGGTGCATATGCATATGCCCTTCTATGCATCAATAGTGAAATATCACAATGAAAACAAATCACATTGAATCCCGGCCAGTGCCATCGAGTGCTTTTCTAAACTGCTGCCATGAGCCTGAATGGAAAAGCAAATTCATTTGGAAGCAAATGTAACAAATCTTTTTGGTCAATATGAATGTCATTTCTGTCCTGAGGTTGAGCAAATAAAGCTGTGGACACAACCGATGCTGTGTCCCTTTGCCGGAGTTCACAAACAGGCAACATTGACAGAGCAGACATCAATCCGGATGGTCACTTCCAAGCACTCGTTTACTCTTTTTCTACTCTGCAGTATGTTTCACATTGCTTTAATACCTTTACATTACATTCATACAGGGTCTGTACAAAGTAGCATACATGTGAGTGTATATATTGTAACTTGGATTTGGTTCTGTTCACAAAGACTCCAACTCAAAGTCTGGAACGCACAATGACATTCACAGAGAAATGATGTAATCCATCTATGACTTATTGGTCTGTTGTTAAAACTGCTGATTTTTTAAGACCTATCACAATAACATATTTCTCAGAAGATAACTTTCTTGATAAATGAACAGATCAAGTTAGATCCCTGACAATTATTGGAAAAATGTTAAGTGGACTAATAAACACCAAACCACTGACCACTTTCTGCACAACAGATTGCAGATCATAAATGTCTGACAAGCTTTAAGTAGAGCAAAACTGGAAACTGGACAGAGGAAAGGGACACATATTCTGGAATGATAATTTATTTTGTTATTTTATTAGTAGCATTCTGCAAAATCTCAGAGTTGTCCACGCAGGGATGGAGACGGGCTGCTGGTGCCCATAGTAATTCTGCTGGTTCCACATGGAGGTTTTCAGGAAAGGGTCCCATCGGCCTGACATAATTGCTAGCGGTGACACAACAAAGAGCCACTCTAATGACTACAAACATTTGTGCGCTCGACTTCACTGGATGTAATTGAACGGGGGGGAGAAAAGATCAATAGCATTCAATGAAAGCGAATTGTATTAGAGAGGAGGATTGTTGGCTTACTGTCGTCAGGGCCGCTCCAGGACGCAGGGCAAGCTTCCCCACACATACACTAGTCACAGCTCCGTGAAACTGAGCATGAAAAAAGCTGCATAAAATACAGACCTCTTCTATTATTAATGTAAGGACCAATGGGGAACAGTGGTAGCAATGGAAAACTGGAAAAGACAGTGAAGCTTGGTGCAATACCAAAGATTTCTTAATAAATCAAATGCCAATAAAGATTCTTTAGTCGGTCAGTAAATATGTTGCGCACATTTGTGCATGTTTCTCGCACTTGCCTTAACACATTTCTTTTACATAAAAGATGCATTAAATGTAAAAAAACATGCAATGTAGAAAACTCTACCTCATCTCTTGTTGCACAGTTTGTGACAACCATGGTTTCCCCCTTCATCACTGGTTCTTTTCTGTCCACAGAGGTACTCTTGATTAGATATTGCTGGGTGGTGGACCACTTTTAATCTAGCAGTGTTGCTGAAGTGTGTAAGCAATACCACTGTGCCTGATACACCTGTACCATCATCCATTACACAGTCATGTCACTATCACTGTCAGTGTCACTACTGTGCTGTGAATGGTCCACAGAACCAGCTAGCTCTGTACATTCACTACGTGAGTTATGTAGAGCCCTGAAAATAGCCCCCTCTCATGTCAAAGTGGATGTCAGTGTTTTGATGAGAAGATGAAATGCTACAATATTTCTGGTCATGAAAATAGAAAAAAAAACACTCTGACAAAAACAAGACCTACTCCCAGATCAGTAATGTACAACCCCCTCACCCTCCCATATAACATCTGGGCAACAGAGATCTCGCGCTCTGCGACTGATCAGTAATGAACCTCATAAAGTTGCCAGTGAGTGAAAGTAAAAGGAAGGTTATTCAATCAAAGTGTAGAGTGAATGTGTGATGCAGGTACCATACATGAGAGCTACTCAGCTTGCAAAGACACAATGCAGTATTGTCATGTTTATGGACACCTCGTGCTATTCCTGTCAAAAAGACACCTTTTAAAACTGTGCAAACAACAAACAGCTTTGACTTTGTTGGTTTATTTGTTAGTTTGTTTACAAATCCACCTAAAGTTAAACCATCTAATCTTGTTTGTACACAGTGTATTAACCTGCTTGGGTGAGGTTGCCATTGCTGAAGAGGACAGATTACGGACACTGTGCACCATGGAACATTCACGAAATCTACTTTACAGGAATAATTTGCGTCCATCCTGATTTAATACCATGGTCATGATATTGATAAGACTGATCAGACAGAAGAGAACTTTGTTAGGATCTGAGAAAATAAGTTTGTACTTTGTTCTTTTTTACTTCTGTAAGCACTGATCATCACCAATATCATCACCAATCATACAACTGTAGAAGCAATCATTATAAATCCGAACTTCTACTCACAGACACAAATGTGGAATCAGTGGAAAGCTTGGAATCTGTCACCAAGATTTCTCTGCTTGTTTTAATGAGCCAGTAAATCTGCATGTTGGCAGAAATCTTTCTGAAACTCGCAACATTTGGATCGAGGAGTGTAATGGTCTTGGTTTGGCTGAATGCTATTTTTATACTTCCACATACAAAATATGTTTGTCATTATCAGCATTGTTTTGGGGCACAGGGCGGTAATGATCCAGCAAAAAAGTCCAAGGTCCCAATATCTTGAATCTTACTCTCGTTCATAAGCAGAGAAATCTAACCAATTTGTCCTCAAGTGTCCACTTTATTTTTCTTCATTGAAAGACTTTGTAATTACATCATTACTTTTAAATAGTCTAACAAAACAACTGTGATAATTTCTATGGTTTAGTCCTTTATTTTGTAATGGGCCTAACCTGGCAGTATTATTTGCATTCCACTTCTGAATAAGGTGCGAATGCATGGTTGGATGGGTGGCTGGGCTGGTTGGGCTGGGATGTGTAAATAATGCAGAGGTTTCTAAGCGTTTCCCCTTCGTGCCTCTGGCTCAACGTTGACCCACTTTAATTAGCGTCTCGTCTCAGAGTGCTCACTCTTATCATGCATCCATCGTGTTGAGAAAAGAAGAAAGAAAGGCCAAACAAACCTCACCCTGATTAAAAGTGCTTTGCTTCTGCACAGGTTTTCTTCCTCAGATGAGAGCAGATCAGATAATAAGGGCGCATGCTGTCAGATCCACCACTGACGACTCTCAAACTGGACGAGACCTTGGAAACGTTTAATTGCTGCCAAAACACTCCACATCCATCACATTATTTCGCCAAAGGTATTAGAGACCGCAGCCACCAATTACCTCCGTTTCCCCCCGCACAAAGTCACCTGCATTGCAAATGTGACCTTTTGCCTGGGTACTGATTGCATGTTCGGAAGTGTTCAGTGTGTGTGAGTGTGTGTGCGGGCTCACAGATTAGGGAGCTTTGTGTGAACTTGTGAAGAAGCACGCCACAGCCTGATGTGTTCACAAAATAATCTCAAAGATGGAAGCCCACTTATGACAGGTTTCTACATTGTGAATGCTCATTTACTTTGATCAGCACGGCACATATTAACAAAGACACCATCTAGAAGGGTGGTTAAGGTGCTTTAAAGCAGTTGTGCCAAAAAATATGCATTTCCCCCCCAGTACAGAGTAGTCACTCATCCATGACATGTTCAGTGTCTGTCATTTTCTTCTCTAGTTTCTATAGTTTCATCCAGAAAAGGGCAGGACTGCTGCAAAATGGCATTGACATATATTTTCTTTCAGTCATTCCTTTTCTGTAACTGCCTAACCCTAACCAGGGTCTCAGGTACCCCAAGCCTATCATGGGGTCTATAAGCGTGAGGCAGGAGGCATGTGTGGGGTGAGAGTCCACAGCAGAAGTATATATATGTATAAAATGATTTAGCACCCATTTAGAAAGCTTCAATTGGTACGACAACTGCACAAAATGATAATGGTTTAGCATTATCATGGTTTAAGAACACTGCACTATGTTGCACAGACTTAATTACTGATTACTGATAAATCTGCTATTTTTGCACAGTTTGCACAATTTGAAAATTTCAGAATGTTGTTATTAATAGAATTGTTCTGAAATTACTTGAAATAAAATCTTCTTGTCTCCTATATGTTTGCCATTTCCTTTAAAAAAGAGAATTTTTTCTCTTGTAAAATTGCCCTTTTGTAGACACTATTTTGTAAGATAGAAACAATATTCAGGTAAATTTGGCTTGATGCACCGGAATAATGATTTACACATGCAGTCAGCACAGTTCCAATTGGTGGCTGCATTTAGCTTGTATACTTGTGTAAAACGAATGACACAAACTGTAAACACTTAGCTGGATGAATACGTATTGTTGAGAGCAAAATTGTGCGAATGGAACCAGACAGTTTCAGCATTTCCCAAGTTTTTTAGTTCATCATATCCAGTAAAGCTTGTCTGTATAGGAAGAAATAGGAAGAAATCCACATGCACAACACAAGTGACCAAAAATCTCCTGGATCAGGCCCATTTCAAATGAATGATTCACTGCATCTCTTTATTAAGAGCATGTAAGATGATTGTCTTTAGAGATTACAGAGTTAAGGTAAAAATCTTCAGTTATGACCCTTCCTTACATTCATATAGATATTCTTACTGATAATTTGTCATGCCTTCTGCATTTTTACGCATTCAGTACCACTGTTTGGCCATCCTTGTAAACTCTGGGACAGTATATGCGTAGGTTTTCCTCCTTTGAGTCTAAGAGTGTTTTCTTTATGTTATCAAGAAATCTTACATTTTTGAAAAGCTGCTTTAATGCCTTGAGCAAGGCAGGTTTCTGTAAACCTGCCATTGCATCTTGGCAACATATAAAAGAACAGACCATAATTACACTGGGTAACACATTTTTATGAAAGGTCTGTTTTGCACACTGATTCAGAAAATCACATCAATTGGTCCCTACCTTCAATGGTTCTAGAGATAAACTAAATGTTATGTATATCGTAGCCTGGTGGTTAAGGCATTCGCCCTGCGATCAGAAAGTCCAGGTTCAATTCCCAAGACCGCTAGGCACCTCTGAGGTACCCTGAGCAA
>JBBPCW010000006.1:16164650-16183904 GCA_037974425.1 Phenacogrammus interruptus
GACAGAAAGCTAAAAAAATGCTGATGATATCTGTGGTTTTCGCAAATGTGCTGGAGTTTCCCAAACAATTATTAGTCATTGTTCAATATTTTCTTAAGAAATTATTGAGCTTGTGCTCACCTAGACAGCAGTGATGATGCAGTAAGTATAAGATGATGCATTTGTACTTAAGTCTTCAACTGCATTTAAGTCAATTTATTGAGTTTTATCAGCAGAAATGAAAACAAATTTGCAAAACAAATATTTGCACTGTTGCACATTTGCTTAATCTACTGCTATAACACAGTTTCACTCAGTACCGTTTGTATTTGGTGTGAGGTACAGTACAAGTTCATTGCTTGCTCTTGTGTTTTAAAGCTATTAAGAGCTGTTTGCGTTCAGTGCAGAGCTTCTTTAAAGACAAAGAGTGCTGCCAACTATTTTCTATAGAAAGTCATTAAATGTTGTTTGATACTTTATATTTGCTTGTGCACCTCTTTAAACCGCCACTCTTACCAGAGAAACAGAGAGAAGTGTGACAGTTCATAGAATTAGATTTACAGCTTTTGAAGGAAAGGGGGTCTGAGGGGGTCTGAAAAGTCATTAACTTTAGCGGCATGTTGTCAACAGTGAAGCCAGTGCCTGATGTAGACCCAACCAACTCAACATTTTTTTAAAAAAATCTGCAGAAAACAACATCATGTTTCCTTTGTGAAGTGAATGGAGAAAAGAGAGCAGACATTGTGAATTGCCTTTTTAGAGACCATACTGAAACCAATTTAACAACAGAGAAAGAACACTAGAAATAAAAACATTGACATTAAGATTAACAAAATAAACACAAATACATGCACTGGCACTGGTAACCACATGAAAACAAGAACCGGGAAAAATCCAGAAACACACAAGGTGATGCACAATACAGAGATACATGAATACACATTAAGTAACAATGTACAGCAAAGGACAAGGTGGTACAATGGGTATAAATACAGGAGAGCACAAACAAGGAACATCTGAGAACAATCAGAGGGAAGGACTACAGACAAGACACAGTTGAAGGGTGTGACACAGGGCAGGCAGCAGAGAGAAACAGGCAAACCAAAACAAAAGCAGAAGTACATGGTCAGAGACACCAGAGAGGGCACAGCATGGCAGGGCTGGATATTCCACTCTGCCAGTTTAGAGTAAATTAATCACAAAACAATATGTGATATAAAAGAAGATAATTACAGAGTGAACAGAAGCTTACAAACACAGTTGCAATATTGCAAAGGAAAATTGCAATAAACAGGTCTCTCAAATTTCTTATTTGCTCCATAAAAGAATCCATAAAAATCAGCGATTTGACAATTTGGATGTAAAAACTGAAAGAAATCATCATTAGTATTACTAAACGTTTTACTAAGTCCACATAAGCTTTAATATTATTAAAGTCAGTAAGAACAGGAAAACACAAAGGATTTTATTTCTGTACCAGGCGTCCACTTTAGAAGAGAGGGTCTCTGCGCAGACAGAGTATGTTCAATTTAAGTTAGTGGTGGTGGGAGCTTTTTCACAACTGCTTATGCATGGCTGTAAAAGTCAGATGTTTTAAAATAGTTTGTAACGTACAGGCCATTGCATTTTAATTCTAAATTTTGAAATGCATAAATGTCTTTTAGATGTCTTTTAAGGGTGTGAACTATGTAACACAGGAATAATGAGGACACAACTACTTTGGTGGCTCTCCATCACATTTGAGAAAAAACTATAACATGTAAACAATCATCATTAAGCTACATATTTATATTTAATTATAGGAATTATGTTGTTTTTTTTACATAAGTTCCATTCATCTCTAAGTTATTGCATGGAGATGAATAAATCATTTATAAAAATCATAAAATTAAAGTCTCCAAACGTTTGATGGGCATGTCATAACCTCCTCTTTACTCTACGTGTGTGGTGTAGAGGAATGCAGTGCTGATTAATGGAATGGTGTTTGACAGCACCTTGGCCCTTGTTTGCCTCCTGGGTTGAAGAGGGTGGATCCCTAACCCAGGTGAAGGCCTCCAGGGCTGGGCAAGAGCCCTGCAACACTACAGGTGTGGCCCCGGCACAGTGTCTAACCCTACCTTTCCAAAAACCTCAATATACAAACTCAGAGTAACACATTCTTCTCATTTCTCAGTTTCTTATCTGCTATCTCTCTCATCTTACCCCTGAATATAAGGCCAGTGATCTAAAAAAGCATAAGGAATTTACTGCAATATATATTTCTTACATGCTTTCAGTCCACATAATAAGTTCATCCAACATACAGTGTTTACTATGCCTTACTGAATAATTGCATAGTACTTCTGTAATGAATGTAGTAGCAATGAATAGATCAGTTTTGTATTGCAGTGCATACTGTGAGCTTTCCGCTGTGCTTTGAAAAGACTGTAAAAATCCAGAACTCAAAACAGACACTAGATGGCTGCAGATAATGGAGTAAAGCACTAATGAGGAGCCTGATCCAGTAAGCACTGTACAGCTCTGCACTGCACATGACATTATCGTGCTGCATATGAATCTACTACACAACACACCAGCCTACCACACATTGTATCAGTCTACTTCATACTAGCCCACATTATACTATAGCAGACTAGTACACACTAGCCTGCCACACACACTACAACAGCCTACTGTGTACTAGTCAACCATACACAGACACAAACCTATTAGTCTCTACACCAGCCTACCATATAGTATGCAATCTTCCAAACACTACAACAGCCTAGCACAGACAATATCAGCCTACTGTCCACTGTGCACACTACACCAACCTATCAGTTTACCACATATTAGACCTGCCTATTGTATAGCCAACTATACACACACCAACCTATTACATTCTACACCAGCCTACCACACTAAATAAGAGTGTACCCAACATCACACTACGACAGGCTAGTACATACTACCCTGCCACGCACAACACACCAGCCTACTGTTTGCCAGCCAACTATACTCACACCAAACTATTTCACTCTATACCAGCCTAACAAACAATACACCAGCCTAACACACTATGCCATGCTAAAAATGTACCATGACAGATATAAACTACACCAGTCTACCACACGCTAAACAATCTACCACATACTACAGCAGCCTACAACTCACTGCACCTCATAGACTATACCAACCTGTAATATCCACGTGTATTGAATACCTTACCCACCAATCACACACCGTACCGGCCTCCTGGACAACGCAAGCCTACTATTCCAACTTAAAGCACATTTCATTACTGTGCAGTACACTTTATCTGACCTAACACAGTCTTTTCAAACTTGCCACACAGAGTACCAGTCCATCACTCGCTACACCTGCACACCACACAATATACTAGTAAACTGCACTAGCTGCACACTATACAAGCTACTGCAAACCAGCCTACACACCTTACACACAGTACACAAGCCTATACAGACTGCAAACCAGACCTCGGCAAATCCAACTCCCACTGGAGCTTTATCAGGCCCTATAGTGGTTTGCAATGCCTCTCGCATCTCTGATATGGAACAATACCGCAGAAAACGGCACAATAAAGGAAAGAGGCTCCATGCCAAGCACACCCCGGCTTTCTTAGACAGCGATAATTCATGTGAGGATGGAGTAAAACAATACTTGTGGAGAAAATGGGGATATTCATCTCTTTCTGCTGGTGGAGATTAAGCTATTTCACAATCAATAGAGCAGTCAGAATACATTTTTATTGGGTGCATTACACCGCAAATGAATTGTGGAGAGGAGTAAAGCCAATTGGATGCGTGATGGAATATCTACGGGCAACCCTTTGACAATTGGTTACATTTCCAGAACATGTAGATTAATGGCGTTCAGAGCGCTGCCAGATCTCAAGCGTTTATTAGAGTCCATTATAGTGCGTTCACAGTCCCGGCTGGGGTGCAACAAAAACAATTGATTATCTTTAACCAGAGAGGATCTTAATCTCCCCATAGGAAGCCGAGCGTGTATTTTAAATATGTTCTGCTTGGCTCTGTAATATTTATCACCTTAAAATGCAATTGCAGCATTTATTTATGGTCTGTATTCCACCGCAGTGTGTGTTGGGGGGAGGCAAACGCTTTATCAGGCCAAATTCAGACAGTCTTATTTAAACCGTCCTGTGCTATTTTGAATGGATGTGTGTGCGGTGGGATATCATGGTTTTCGAACTGTTTGAGAGATTGCGGTTTGGCGCAGTGGCTGTAAATACAGTATATTTCTGTCTCTTCAGTCTTTTTATTTATTAGGTGTGATTCCCTCTCAACTATCTTTGTGGCAAGGATAAAGAGAGCCTTACTGTAGGTAGGCCACAATGGAAATTGTTTACTTAAATACTTTTATGGAGGTTACATTTCGATGTAATAATCTGGAATGCTGTTTAACCCAGCAGTTTCCATAGAATGTATAATAACTTACATTAATGACTTATTAATTTAGTGTAATGATGTTTGTTTTAAGAAGCTTAATTTGTGAAAGTGGTCAAAAAGGCTGGTGATGCTTGAAATCTTAGTAAATTGTGTGGAGGAAGATTTTAAATAGTTTTGAAAATTAGGTATGATTTTTTTGTTTTTCTTTTTGCTTCTAGAAGAATTCAGTTCGTGTCTGGTTTTCTTTTTCACTCTTCATATTAGACCACAAGCTTCTTGAGAAGAACTAAACATCTGAGTGTACGGTTTGGAAATGATTTCAGCAACAAGGGACCTAAAAACATCCATGTTTAATGAAATGAAAACACTTAAACAGAGAACTCAGTTTAAACTTTCACAGCATCAGCTCTCTTGATGGCAGGTTAACAAATAGCAGGTGTTCACAACAGCACCAAGGAGTTACACAGGGGATTGTTAATGCTCCAGCATGCTAACACACTAACACAGTGCTCATCACTCCCATACTACATATCTCCAACCTGCAAATGCAGATCTAATTCATTTTGATGTAATGCGCTAGCATTTCACAGCATGTGCCATTTGGCCCCAGCAACTTTCTTTTTCTTCCAGTGGCAAACAGAGGCTGGTGACTTTGTTGAGGTGGAACATTTTAGCACAGAGCATGTAGCACGTGCTAGGAAAGATACGGCCATACCCTGGAGTGACGTTTGTGTTCTCCAAAACCTCTCTCTCTCGCTCTCTTTTTCTCTCTTTCTCCCTCGCTGTTTTTACAAGATTCCTTATTCTCCCCCTTCCTCCTTCTCTTGGCTCTGGAAATTGGATTTGGCATGGAACGGAGTTCCTGAACACACTAAAGGGACAAACACTGATCTTCAGGAGTACAAAGCACATTTGAAATACAGCAGATCAGTCTGTTTTGTTGTGCTGAAAAATATGGATATCTTATAGACACCCTTTATGTTTACACCTTCTATGCCCAGCTACATATGCGGAAATTATGACTATATTGTTTTGCATTTCTTAAGACGATTAACTGACAATGTGTAGGTTCCTAAAAGTCAAAAGAGAGAAAATCTGACATATTAGTTGGTACTGGTGCATGTCAAGACACAGAAGACAGGAAACGACACACCAACCGTTCCATTACAACTTATGTCAACTTTAATTAACTGTATAAAACCCTTCTGGCTCACTTGAATTTTTAGAACTTTTCTAACCTGTGTAGCGCCCTGTAATGAGGAATCCTGACACACATCGTCTTCGTTGTTACGGAAATGCAAATATCACAAGCCTGGAATATACGGCGAACAAAGACTCAGATGCGTTCACCCCATCAATTCAAATTAAGCAGCCAGCAAAGGAGATTGGCGTCCTGGGGGACGTGTACCACTGTTTCCAAATATGATCTGGGTAAGGGGGCTTGTTGGCAGAAAGAAAACAATGAGAGATCTAAAGGGCTGATGCCTTGTTACTCTCCTCAATACGCCATGCTCCCTTTAGCCATGTAAATATTCATGCTTTCACAGTGATGAGCGAGTCTGATTATTTGCGGCCTGAATTCATTTGCAGTGTGTGAGTTGTGAGAAGTGGCGGGTTGCTGTTCCTCAGTTTAAGAGAAGGTGCATTTACCCTGATTCAGACTCTCAGTACAGATGCACCACTGACCAAATTTCTGCGCAGTCACAGACAATGTAAAATCATTCATTTAGAACATTTAGCCCTGAAATTAACTACTGAGACTACACAGTGGAAATGTGCTTATTTTATCGTTCTGTAGTAGTGACCTTCACTTGCACACAGTGTGTGCCGCTTTCTCATTTCAGATGCTACACACTCAGTTCTTTGTGTGATTCTGGCCTTTTCTCTGGAGCTTGGCCTGTGTGTGTACGGCGTTTATCTGTGAGGTTTACAGGGGACTTCTGGAGGGGCAGCCCGGGGCCAAGGAGGAAGCAATTCCCCTCAGACGAGAGGCCTGAGGGCGCAGAGCCACCTCTCTAACTCCAACATGAAAGAAAGAAAAGGAAAAAACAACTCAGGAAACGAACCAAGGGCGTTGTTCGACTTACAAACAGAAAATATGTCTGCAGTGGCATTTTATGTTCACTTAACAGACTCTGTATAGCATCACTGTCCTTGGAAGACCATGGCTCTCAATTTTTTTCAGCATTTGGCCAGAAAAGCCATACTTTATATTATGTGAACCAGCAGAAATGCTCCAATGTTGTGTCGAATAAAAAGAAATTAAATGTTTTACCATGAATACCATTAATTACTTTTCTGGAGATTTTTTACATTTGTTTTTTATTTCTTTTGGACAGTGATCATATTTTCCCTCTACTCTGTGTGATGGAATAGAAACATGGCAATTAATTATGCTCTTCATTGAGTCAACAAATTAAGTACATTTCTCTATATTTATGAACAAATAAATATCAGTTGCATATTATGCTAGTAACATTGTACAGGTTTTGCAATAACACATAGATGTATAATGTCCCACTTTGCATTCAGACAGTGAAGCTTAAGCTCCATTTAAACAGCTACCAAACCCTTGTTCCTTTACAAGTGTCTTCAGTAAAGGAGGGGGTTGGGGGACCCTAATACTTCTTAATTCAGCAACTAACTTTACCGTCATGCCCACAGTGCTAAGTCTCTTTGGTATATGACTTTTGTTAATTAATAATAGATTAAAATAATGTGTACAAGATAGGGTGAAGTCGGATAGATCACCACTTAATTAATTTACTGCCTCTTTTTTATTTTAATCCTATTTTTCCATGCTACTGACTCTGATTCATTTTGGTCTTCTTGGAGCCATTTATTATTTCAGCCTCTGCTTTTGTCAGGCGTCATTATTTTCAAATTGGGCTTGTCGGTTCGCAGGTTCCGAAAGAGAAACCCATTAAAATTCATCATCCAATAAGTACTATCACATCCATCTAGCAGACATGGGGTGAGATTTTAATCCGGAGATCCTCCCTAGTTGTAATATTAGCTTGTATCCAGGGCGTGTGCAGAGGGTCGCTACAATAGAGGGAGGCTGTGATTATACTGCTGCCGCCTGAATAAAGCAATGTTATGGTCCTCTATTAAACTGCTCACATTTGGGTTTTGTGATTGATAAAACAGCAAACAATCACTTTATTGCCTCTAACGACATTAACTAATTCATTTTTTGTAGTGTTTTATACATAGAGCCCTTTTATATGTTATAATCGGTTTATACGTTTAAATACTTACATACTTAAATACTTTTTAATACATTTGAATACCTTTGAAGCTTCCATTGCACAAAAGTTATTGACATTTTCACTGTAACAATGTTGTCCAAAATAGTAACTCTACAACAGAATGTAAAAAACATTAATCAAGTTTTAAAGAAAAGGGATTTCATTCCAGGTAAATTTGATATAGGTCATATAATCTGCTCAAAATGTGTCTGTATATTTATATTTTACAAAATGTAAATTAGTGCACAAATGAATAGACATTTATATTCATTTTACTTAGCAAAAGTGATATCTGCTGCAGCTGAAGAATATTGCAAATATTAGGCCACATAGTTACACATTATATGAAACATGTATGATATCCCATTCCTGAATACATGTATGTCTTCAGCTGTATTTCCTGCTTTGAGAATATCTTGTCAACTTTACTTTTGAGGATCTGTGAAGTATGTCTTATTTTATCTCATCTGTCTTGTCTTATGAAATATGAAATAATCAGCGTAGTTGTATCCAAGGTCTTGTTTGGATCTCCATCAGACCACTGTCATCACTAGATTTCACTCTTAGCAGTCAAAGGCATCCAGAGTTGGGCGTTTTTTGACCAGGTCTGCTGGAACAAGCTGCTGAGAACATGATCCTCCAAATCCTCTGTACGCTTCTGGAGTTTCACACACTCCTTCTGCCTTTTCTCTCACCTTCAAACTCACCCTCATCTTTTCATTCATGCATAATGAGCAGAGCTTGTAATGTAAACATAGGCACGTAATAAACATATGAATTTTTTGCAGCCAAGTTTAGTTTAGTTTACTATTTTGGTTAATTATTTAGTAAGAGCTGAGCATTGGGTCTATTGGAGACATATTACGACCATCAAAGGTCAAAGCTACTCAATATTTCTATAGTGGACCATGAAATGTGATTTCCATGATATGTGAATGTTGTGAGCTGATTGCTAAACTGCTCTTTTCAAGTAGGCCAGACTGCTGCCTCACAGAAGATGCTTAAAAAATTGGTTTGAGGGTAAAGGTTTTTTTTTTTTTGCCTTATTTGGGTGTTAAACTTCTTTAGTTATGAGGCTAATGTTATTGTCAACTGTACAGCTAAATCAGGCATTGTGCATTTGAGGTTGTCGAGAAGTAGGGGTGTTGCAAGAAGTAATTAAAACAATAAAATAACTCAACTTTAGACAGTCTGAGCATTATACACACCTGTATGTGCTTGTTTTATGGTTGTCACCTTGATGAAACACAAGCAGGCTGAGGTGCAAAGGCGGAAAGTGGATGCGAGGCTGCATTACAAAACAGCCTAAAAGTGCTCCACACTTAAAAAAAAGCATGTAATGCATATTATTATTTATTGCAATTTTTCAATCATGAAATGTCCTGCCATGCTGATGGTCACTGTCCAAATCTTTTTTTCAACTTTTAAGTTTGTCTAGAACAAAATAGCAAAGGTGTCCTGTGGTGTGACTGTGTTTTGATGTGTCACTTTTATGCAAATATATTACTGTCTCACTCTGCATTATAGAACATGGTCATGATGCTCTTGTTGATGTAAATTACCCAAAGAGCCACAAGTCAAAAAGAAAATGATTTTGCATGACTCCACAAATGCTTTGGGTTCCGAACCTAAAACACCTTCCTGTGTCCATGACATTTAGACAATAGTATCTATAAATAGGCAAAGCTGTGTCACATAGCTGAAAGTAAAATTAGCAGGCATCACTAAGCCTGACTTTTTGTGCAGTCCATAATATTTTTAAGGTGAATTTTGCACCAAACTTGGGCTGTCATTGCATGGAGAATGTGAAATCGCTCACTGTGTGTGGCTGTGTGCTTGTGTGCATTTTGAGAGCAGTCATGAGCAAAGCCCCACCCTGGTCACCCCTGGGACGAGGACAGAGGGGTACCGTCTGGAACAGAGTGTGTCCCGGACACGTGTGTACCTTACAACCGCAAAATTGATTTGGACAGCTGCTTGACAGAGCCACATGTGTCCTAGGTTAACTTTACAGAGGCCAATGTCAATCCTCTCTCCGATACAGTAGGAGAGGGCTAAGGGGCTGCTAACTAACACGGCCCGCATCATCACAGAGGACCTGAGGTGCGTCTGTTTAAGCCCCGGCTGACACAGGGAAGGGAGTAATAGCTATGAATTTATGTATTACTGCAATGCAACTCATAAATGAATGTTTCATGTGACATGCATGCTGCTGCAGCAACACTCCAAGATGTGTCAGGTTAGGTCTGGGCTTGACATACACTTATAAGCGGCATCATTCAGCAACTGAATATGTGTGCTTTGGCAGCTCTGCATCCAAATGTGTTTATGCTGTGTTTGTGCATGATATGTGCAAAATGTACTTTTATAAAACATTTTAGACAAAAGCTTCTTAGAAATGGATTTCACTTTTAGAAGTTTCAGTTGCCGGTAACAAAAGCTTGCTATAATTTTTTGTCAAAGGGTCCATCTCGTGAAATTGTCTTCAAAGAGTTAAATGTAGTACATATGCAGTGTTAAAGGGTCAAAAATACTCTTTGCTCTGCCGTCACTTCACTCTGTCACTATAGTCAACATCCTTGAATGTATTTTGAATGTAGTTTGTTTAATTAAATGGATAAACAGAGGTTAGAATATGGTCATATAAAATAGAATTATGACTGGGTTTTGCTGCTCACCACACAAATGTCATAAACTTCCTCATAATCTATGAGGAAAATGCCCTTTATTATTTCCCCCTATCTTCTCATTCAAATAAGGTGCAAAACATAAATACAGAACATAGATGTAAATAAAAGTCAATATGTAATTAACTAAGGAATTGAATAGATATTATATTTTAATATCTATTAATGTCTAATATCTATCTAATATCTATTATATTATTTAATTATTTAATTACTTATTTAATATAATAGATATTAAAGATATTATAAAATACTTTTTCATATTATAACAAAGTGACCATGGTAACTGAAGTTAAATGCTGTAACTATGTTGTATCCTAAGTTACAGAAACACTGTCTATGTTCATTGTAGTGACTCAGTTCTGTGTTTCTCTGTCTGTGATATGGGAAACTGTCATGCACACACACACATAACATGTCTAGAGGTGAGACAGAGGCAAGAGAGTCATGTTGTTGGGCCGGTGATATGATTTGGGTTTTAAACTCCTGGTATGCAAGCAGAGAAGAGTGGCTGTCGGCCGTGGCCTGTGTTCGGTTGCATACGGCATCTCATGTTAGCCAGCATCATGTTAGCCACGCCACTGGATCTGGCCAGCCAAGCAGATGTATTCATTACAAACAACCGCACCTGTTTTTTAACACCCCTTCCCACGATAGGGGACAAGATAACAGCCCAGGATGGGATGCCTCGTGCTTGTCTGGCTAATTATAACATTTAAAAGTACAAAAGAGGATTGTATTGCTCCAGTGGAGGCCCTGTCCGTGAGCTCTGTAGCTTTTCTTCAATTTACATAATGAGGCTGTAAAGTGAGAGCCACTGACTCACGATCAAATCCATCTGCTCATGTCCGCTAGCTGTGCACTACAATTTCCCTTTTACTACAAGTTCAGTCCATTTCAAAAGACACATCTAAAGTCTGTTTCTTTATTTTGCGCCACAACTACAAAGCTAATGTAGGTAAGAAGTAGCACAGATGTATACCCTGCTATTTATAATTGCGCAAATAACAAGTCATAATTTACCTCATCCTTTCATTCATATAATCTCTGTGACCGCTTGGTCTATACTAGGGTCGCGACCCCGAGTGTATCGCGGGGCAAATGAGTGCGATTGCCTAAATCCGGTACAAGCTACTAAACATTATAGCATAATATCTCAATATTGTTTGCTATAAAGAAACTGAAAAAAACAAAACAAATTTGTTCATTATTATAAATAGTATATAGTATATTTTGCAATATCAGAAACCACACAAGCCAGTTCATTTTAGATTAGACATGCAGATTGTGCAATAGGACATTATTACACTTGTTAACAAAATTAGCAAACTTTAAACAAACACCTGACATGTTCACTTTTTAATGCTTTTATATTGCAGAACTATCACTGTGATACTTTGCTGAGTGAAGTGGTGTGGTAAGCTCAAAGGTGAGCTCAAACCACACATTAAATCTGTAATTACGTTGCGAAACATTGCACAATTATTCCATTTCTACTCCCCTGATGTGGTGTAATGTTAGTAAAAAAAGGGGGTTTAAAGGGACTTCATGGTTTAAATCAGATTAAATGTGCTGTATTCAGCGGCAAAGAACTGAAGGCCGTGGGCGTAGTGCTAAGTTATGCTTTATACATTAATTGGTGCTTTTAAAGGATGTTTAGTGATTTGAAACTATAAATCCTCTATTTCAGGGGATAAGCATGCCATTATATGAGTGAGCGAGCGCACTGTTGCGAAAACCAGGCTGCCACCATTACATTCAAAGCTCCCCGTTTCCTCTCCTATGCAACAGACTGTAGTTTTGCATATCTCTACATGTTTTTCCAGGCCTTCAGATGCTCATCAGTGTCCTTAATCAAGTTGACAGCTTAGCTCTCTCATGGAAAGATAGCATTTATTATAGACGCTAGCGATACATATTGGCTGGGAGGGAGCTTGCGGTGCACTCACAACACCTTGTAATCACTTCTGTCTGGGCTTAAGTATCCTTCATGATCTATTGACTCCATCCTCAGTCAATAAATTATGCCCAGGTAGGGCCCACAGAGAGCAAGAATGCTGGATGCGTGCTTGCTTTCCTTCAAAGATATCAGAGCCATAGCTCTTGCTGAGGGCCTCTTTCTCTGATGGCTGGCCCGTCTGTGAAATCATATTAGCTTAACAAGGAAGACTTTTGTGTAATTTTGCTTTTCTAGCTGTAAAACACCTGGCAAGTTGGTTTTAGCTCTTAAAGGACCATAGCTTCTTCCCACAGTCGGTTACTGCATCTACACATCAATTTACCTGGTTTATAATGTACTTTGCAACTTTGTTAGAAGTGTTTTTTTCCTAATATTTGAATAAAAACAAATAATGCAGTAAAAAGTGACTTTTAATGAACCATTTCCAAACCTCTACTCATGGAAGACCTTTTACCTGATTTGGTTAAATCAGAACTTTGTTATTATTTAAATCAGGTGTGCCGCTCATGGAATTTTACAAATCCATACAATGGCTGGAGGCATCAAGGCATCAGTCCTGTGTTTTTCTAACCAGATCACAAAATAAAAAAACCCCAAAATCTTCACAGTTTTACTGCTTTCTGCTTGTTTGTATTTTGCTGACAGAAAGACATTCACTGCTGAGATAAATGCCTTAAACTTTTTACACTGGAACAAGAAATATGAATTTTGCATCTTCCTATAATTTACCGATTTAATATGTTCTTTTTTGTTCATTTTTGCAGCCCCATACTGTGGTCGAAGGACAGATGTGATGTTTCGAGCTGAGGACTGTGGAATGGAGAAAGTAAAAGTTGGTGATCTAGTTTGCTTTTTTACAGATCAGTACAGAACCTTGAAAGTCAAATTACATATTTTGTTACAAATGTTCCCCTTTTGACAGTTTTCCAAAAAAGCTGAAGCTTATGGCTAACTAAGATAATGATTGCAGGTTTGAAATGGACACTACACTTACTCTACACTTTTGTTTTCTTGTGTATTGGGAAATATCTAAATGTAGAAACTGAATGCAGTAGTAAAAATTGCATGGTACTAACACATGGTCATTGGCAGTAGTGCTAACCCAATGCTGAACCACTCTGATCTGCTACCTACTTCGGACAAATGTTCACTGAATGATGTAGGTTTATGGACTACATCTGTCCCCATGCCTAAAGACCCCGAAACTGACAACAAGAGAGTGAAAACAGTCTGATCCTCATTATCTTCAAGCATTATACTCATCAGTGTTTGGAGAGCAAAGCTAATTAATTCACACCAAATTAATAGCAGTCAGGCCTACTGTAATGTTACACCAACAATAGAGGAATCACAAGTGCATTAATGTTTTATTAATCATGTTTAAGACAATACAGGAAAGGGCTAATTTTACTTTCTTTATCAAATAAACAGCAGTGAGGCAAAGCTCTCCAGGGAAGACGGTATTCTTTCATTTATTAGAGAATTACAGCTTTCATGCTAACTACACTACAATCCCGTGGCACTTTGGGAGTTCCTATTGTCTTCTATTTGGTTCTTCTTTTTTAATAACTTGTGGGAAGTGTGCTCATTCCCTTAGCTTTATGCTAATATTTACTCTGGGATCAAATTAGCCTCCTGTTTATGGTTTATTTGCCAGGGTCACAAAGTGAAACTGTCTAAGTTGATTAAGTTACACAACATTTCTTTATTTCAGCATGCATGTTCACCATACAGTACCAGACAGTACTGATCACGTGCTCCAAAAGATCAAATTGTTGATAAACTTTTGTCTGTTGTACCTTCCAGTTTTTAACATTCCAGGTTAGTACTTTGCATTTACATTACAGATTTAATCTTTTTTTTTTAATGCACTTTCTATTCACATTAGTCTGATTTTAATTTTGTACTGTAAAAGTGATACTTTCTCTTTTGTCAAAAGTCCAGACATACACTATGCACATAAGCTTTCGTTGATACAGCTCCAGTGGATGTTAAGCTGTTGTAAAGTGTCACCTTCAATTAAGTCATATACAAACCATAATCCATTGTCAAGGATATCAACTTTTAGTTGAGCACCATACGGCGTGAGGATCACAGTAGCACCAGAGCAGCATATGGCCTGTGTCGGAATGTCTCTAAAGTGGTACTATCTCTCTCTCTCTCTCTCTCTCTCTCTCTCTCTCTCTCTCTCTCTCTCTCTCTCTCTCTCTCTCTCTCCTCCCTGCAGCTACATATGATAAAACCAATGACTTCTCTCTGCTACTAGTTCTTCTGCCATGCCTCATCGTGACTGATCGGCCAAACTGCAAGGATTAATGGATATTTATATTTCATTACATTTTGGGGCTCGCAGGAGAATAATGTATCACTCGCAGATATTGAGACATATGTCAGCCCTATCCACTTACACATAATTCAATTTGTCTTGAATGTGTTGATCAAATTTTATTAGAAGCCAATACATCTTCTAAAAAAACAAAAAAACAAGAGAGACATTAATATAATACAGCCACTCCACATTCATCAATCGAGCTGTAATTCTGTTGAAAGCATTTGTTCTGCGGCAGATGGAGAGAACCCTGCTTACAAGGTGAGTGAGGCTAGGTGAAGGATACACACTGAGATGCATGTCAAAGAACTATAAACATACAGTCACATCTGATACTTGTAAACTGTTGTGAGATCATTGGATTTCAGTCCAAGTTTCTGTATGTGCACTGTACCAAAAGACCTGCTTGAAGGCATCTGATAGTTGTCAAACTTCGATTGATTGGAACTTTCAATACATCACGCATCACTACAGGTAAATCATCAGTATGTGTGGTGTGAGGTTCCTAGAACTGGATATAAGTAGCAATAGTTGGTAGGACAGACCCAATTTCAGTAATAGTTTTCATTTTGTTTGTTTTAATAAATGTATAATAAATTCACTGAATACATAATGAAGACAATGCCCTTCTCTTTCACTGTAATACCCCCTAAAGGAAAAGTGCAGAAAATTAACATGGTACATAAATAAATGAAGAAAAAATAGAAAGACTTTCATTCCAACATACCGTATATCCATTTGTAAAAGTTTTGAATATAACACTTTTTTCGAATAATAAAATCGGATGTATTATGCAAAACACATTTTTATTTTTCTAATAAAGGTGGTTTTTAAATTCAGTATCTGCATTTCTTCTATATGCAAAACTCACTACAAAAAAAGGCAGAACTTTAATGGGTCAGTAGAATGGAGAACTTCATATAATGTCCTAAATCTTAAAATAGTATTATCTGAATTTTGTCCCTGTTTTATAGATAACAGTAAGTCAAACGGTGTCAGAAACCACAATAGCAAGTCTATTTGAGAGAACTTGATGTGGTTTGATGCCAATATGTGTGTAAGTGTAAAGTAAGCGTTACTTAAGCGTATGTGTCTGTGAAGTGAGGGAAATAGTTGATTTATTGTTTGTTTCTTTAATGAATTTATAATGTGTAATTATGTCATTAAAGTAAGTTCCACAGTTTGTCTCTTTTTTCAGTCCTGATCATGTAAAGTGGAACCACGTTCTTGTGTCAAGCCAAATGTCTTGATGCCCCCCTCCTCTTCCCCCTACTCTTATGTGGGCCATTTAAGGCATCATTCAGAGTGAAAGGACACAGCGATCTCATATGACCACTGCTCACCGTGCACCACCACCCATAAGCACTTTTCACTAGCAGCAGATGAGTGCCCCCTTACTAAAGACTTCCATACGCGCACGAGGAGGCCAGGACAATGGCTGCTGCTCTTCTGGCTGTGGGAGGAGCTGTGACAGCCGGTGCGTCTGCTTTCAGCAAGTGTGTGTATGTGTGTGTGTATGTCTGGTCACAGTACACTTACCTCCTGGTGTTTCCAGTAATCAATACAGGCCTGAAATCACCTACTGCTATCCACCTCTGTTACTGCCTGTTTTGTCCCTTCATCAATAATTAATCCTGTCCCCCCTTTCTAGTCTCCACACCACCGACTCTCTCTCTTTCTCCCCCTCTCCCCTCTCCCTGCCCATCCACACACAACACTGAGTCTAACATTTCTATTGCATTTGCTAATCACTGATCAATAATTCAGGGGTGCTGTGTACTGGTGAAGAGCTTGTGCTTCCTGGAACATATGGAAGAAGGCTGGTGGTGTTCAGGTTACCACATCACTCCCCTTATCACAAAAAGCAGCCAGGGAAAACAAGTTGTTTGAAGTTGTTCTTTTTTTTTTTTTTTTTTGACCAACAGGATCTGACTTTTGTTTCCTTTCATGTTAGGCTTAATGACCGTGTGTCTCCAGTCCTTATAACAGCCAGTCGCAATTTGCGGTGTTAGTTGACACAACGGTTATGATGAAAGGACCTTATTCAATTTCCAATCATTCATAATTTACTGGATCATTCTTTTTAAAGCATTTGCCTGAAGCTCAATCCAAACAAACCGATGAGTAAATTAATACGACAAGGACAAACTATAACATAAAGCACCAATGACAAGTGGCATTCTTAAATGGTGTAAAAAAAATTGGTGTCATTTTCTATTGTTGAAAGGTTTTCTAACAGCTATGATCAAGAAAAAAAAATACTAAAGAAGTTTTTTGCTTCTTATTACTTTCTTATGTCATTTTTCATTCTAATCTCTTTGGGCAATGTGGCATTGCTCATGCGAGCAGTCTGGTTTGTAGAGATTCATCTCTCAGTGCACTTGTGGCGCTTGGCCTAGCCCTGCGAGGGCCTGCAGGAGTGGCTGACCGGAGCGCTGTGGCCTGGGCTTTTGGCTCAGAGAGTTTTCCATATGGGTGTCTCAGTGGGCATCTATCTCTGGTGAAGGATGACACCTCTCAACCCTGCTTGTGACCTGCTGGGCAGATGATAAATCGAATACGTTCACTCTAACATTTGCTGTGGATCAGACTTTTGCCCCTGGTCTTCCTCGCTAACTCTTCATGTGCAAAAATGCTTGACAGTTCTGGTTCACATAGATTAAACAGGTGAATAGTATGCATAGTTACATTATAATAGGATGCTTCTGTGTTATTTATCATTATGAATCGTTAAATGCCATTTAATAGCATCAGAAACAGAGAGAAATGTAAAAATGTATTGAACAATAATCAGAGGTTAATAATCAAGGTCTGTCATTGTAGGTGTTTTGCTAAATTTGCTTATAGCCTCCTAAAGCTGATATAGTACTGCAGATGTGTGAGTATACTGCCAAGGCTTCCACCAGTAACAAAGCAACTCATTACAGAGCAACCAGTCACCAGTTCCTGGGGCCATATAACATAAGACGTTAATCACAGACCTCCCTTGTTGTCTTCTTTATAAAATTAGCAGATATGAAACAAAATCCCCTTTAATTTTATTTACTTACTCCCACACTTCTCTTCTGCTTAGGCTAATTCTAATGAAGAGGTGTCTAATGACTTCATTTGGAAATGGTGTTAATTGGGTTTTCGTGCTGGGGCGGATGGGTTTCCCCGCTTGGAGCCCAGCCCATGTTTTTTCTTTCCCTGTGCTCTAAAGGAGAGTGGCTGGGTGGCAGCCGTGGCACCCTGTTAGCCCGGACTTTAATTAGATCTGGCACCCGCCTCACAATGATAAATGCTGCTATGATGAATGGAAATGCAAATGTGCATGAAGTGGCCCCCGCCGCCATGGCCCAATATCATTAACACTTTCGTGCTGTCAAATCTGTCATTGTCAGAAATGGGGAGGAGGAGGTTATGGTTAGGGGACGTCCCGTGAAAGTACAGTCATAATCACTCGGGAACTAAAAGTCAGAGAGAAAGAGAGAGAGAGAGAGAGAGAGAGAGAGAGAGAGAGAGAGAGAGAGAGAGAGAGAGAGAACACATAAAGGGGATGTGAATCAGTTTATGAGCTCAATTTACATTGAAATATACACTGCTCATCAAAACCTGGGAACACACAGCTTTTCAAAACCTACGCATATTAAAGACTGAGCTAATTTATTAAATATTTGTGACAATATTTGTGAAAATATTCATTTTGGAATAATGCCAAAGCCTTTGCATTTTATCTCCTAGTTTGGATGTCAGCACTTAACAAATGTTTCACCTGTTTAAAACACATTTATAACAAAATATGCGCTTTTAACAGTTTGTAAAACAAAACTGTCCAGTTCTTATTTAGGCTAGAAGACTCTAAGGAAGGCACTGCTATGGACATCAAGGTGAGTGATGCAAAATATACCAAAAGAAATCATCAGCAGTGTAAACGCATTTAGTAAATCACATGCAGATGTTTGAATTACTCAAAGAAAAGGAAATATAAACTGCAAAATAAAATCCTCAAACTTTTGACAGGCAGTGTATAAGGAGTCTCAATGAGTTATAACGGATATATTATGAATGCGAATATATACTCCATGCCAAATACGAATGGGGAATACTGGTCACTGAAGGCAGATTAAAAATCTGTAATTATTTTTACATTAGTAAATCGTATGACTATCCTTTTTTGCTGCTTAGTGCAGGCAAACATAGATGAAATGAGTTTCTATGTGAATTCAGGCTTTTACTACAGTGTTAAGCAGCATTGCTGCTGGCTTGTATATGTAAATCGCTGTATACACAAATTGCTCTTTCACATGAATAGTCATGTGAAGAACCGAGGGCGATGTGACTGAAAAACTGTTTTTAGTCTTTTAGCACAAAAATGTAAAAACTGCTGCCATTTTCAAGCCACATCTATTGCTTCTTTGGCAAGCTCCTACAACACACTAGCTGAAAGACAACACTTGTGTCTTCAGCACGCGGGAGTTACCTTAACTGGCTTAGGGGTCGTATCTTATTACACAAGGTCTATGTGTGTAAAACACTTATTTATGTGTGTATGGGTGTTTGTAATGGCTGTGTGCGAGAGGAAGGCTGTGTGTGTGTGTGTGTGTGTGTGTGTGTGTGTGTGTGTGTGTGTGTGTGTGTGTGTGTGTGTGTGTGTGTG
>JBBPCW010000006.1:16353140-16364844 GCA_037974425.1 Phenacogrammus interruptus
GTGTGTGTGTGTGTGTGTGTGTGTGTGTGTGTGTGTGTGTGTGTGTGTGTGTGTGTGTGTGTGTGTGTGTGTGCCAAGCTCAAGCCTTAAGTCTTATTGCATTCACTTTTACAGTTTATCACTTCAACATACAATTTATATACAGTTATCTACTAAAGTTTGCAGTTAATATCAGCAATACCACATTTGTGTTTCTAAGTAGAGGTCATAATTCACTATGGTTGAAATGTCATCAAGAGTAAATACAGTAAACGAAGACAACATTCTTTACATTTACTGTGCTAACTGTGATGTATTATAATGTCATTTAAACATAATGGAATTCGGAATACATTTCAGGGCTGAAGCTTTCAACTGAGACCTACTAGAAATAGACAGTCCTCAGTGAACAGACCCATCAAATCTCTCTCTCAGAGCAGGTCCTTCCCTTGCCTGTATTGCAGGCTTCTTCTCAAGCATCTATCTCTCTCCCTCCAGGCCTCCTCCTGAAGCCTCTCAGTGCTCTGCCATGCGAAAAGTGTGTGTGACAGAGTTTGGTCAGCTGCACCGGGCCGAGTAATTAACTAGAATTAAGTCATTAAACTGTCCCAGATGTGGCCATGAATATGTGAGCTTAGGCACTGCTGGCGGCCCACCATGACATGGAGGCGCTGAAGGCTTCAGGGGTACAGCGGGGATATCCCCCCACGCCAACAAAGAAGAAGCACCCTCCTCCACAGCCGGGTTCACCCCACACCTCACAGTTCCCTTTAGCTTCAAAGTTCACAGTCTTTAGCTACAAAGCATAGTTAACATATGCTAAAAGACTAATTGTTTCATGCTTTTGGAAATAAAATGAACTAGCAATACACGTTGTCCTTGAGACTTTGACAGCTCTTCAAATAAAAAAGCCTTAATTCTCCTGCATTGTAATATTACCCCTATCATTTTAATATAGTGTGAATGTCTTTCAGATGTTTGGAAGCCTAAAAAAAGCAAGAAACGAGTTGCTGAAGTTAAAGCATAAACAAGGTCATGACAAAATGCTACAGATTATTTTAGTTAGTACATGTAAGCAAACATTATTTTTGTGCTATCAAATACCGCAGTGTTTTCCAGATTGAGATATAAGAGCACCTTATTGATCTCTATCATGCAGGCCTATAGTTATAGTGAATCTGAACACTTTGGCTAAAATGCTAACACTTACAGGCGACACACTCACAGTCTCCATGTTAATGATCAGGTAGGCTTATATGTGGAGCCATAGTCTGTGTCTAACCACAGCTATTCGGCAGATTTGGCTTAAGAGTCTGTGGAATAATGCTGCTGGCCTCTTCTGAACGTTTCCTATCCTGTCTCAGGTCCTCGCCATTCCAGTTGCCCACAATCTTATAATGAGGATATTTTTTAAAAGTTTTAAAAACCTAAATCTTTGCAGATCAACATGCCATTAAATTGTATTACAATTAATCTGTAAATCTGTAAAATCTGGAATACTAGACAATTACTTTATTTTCAATTATCTTCTTTTGTTGTTTTAGAAAAAAATCTTCTGATTTTGCTTATTTGTAATTATTGCTAAATGACTTACTTAATGACTTACATTATGAATACTTGTTTCAGACAATGAGATGAATCTTTTTACCCAGTATTTGATGAATGTTGCTTTCCATAGCCAGCCAATGTGTCTGTCTGGAATTATCATTCTTGTACGTGTGTTTTCTTGTTAATAAATGATGCTATTTCTTAAAATGTATCAAATCAAAATGATCTATAAACGCGACTGAAATGAACATTTATTGTTGCTGTGGCTTGAAAGTGAAAGCTAGTAGCAGTCAGTGGTTAATTTATCATCCTTTTGAAAAGAGACTGATTTACATTGCAACGCTAACAACTGGTTGTTAGGCAGACCACAAGAAATATGTAAAACATGTACAGGCGTGGGAGTCGAAGGAGCTTTTGAAGACCTGGGCTTGATAAATAGACTGAATATGGGTGTTGGGCTTTGTGGTGGTTCGTGTGTGTGAACACATCGCCACTGCTCTCACCCGACAGGAATGCTGCCTGTCTGCCTTTTCACTTGCACTTTGTTCACAGAGTAATCTTCCCCTCAAGTAGGACAAGAGGAATTGCTAATAATACCTATTAGCTAATGGGCTGATTCCCATTCTTCCATGTTCATCGTGTCTTTAAATAAAAACTGAAGGTATTTCAACCACAGTTCAACACACTGTAGAACATGCATAAAAACAACACTAATTAAAAAGCTTGGACAGTTAGCATAACATGAGCTATTACAAAAAAAAAGATATTTGCACATTAAGGCAACTTTTGAATGAATGACAGCTAACTGAAAGGCAGCTCTTTTTCCCACTCCCAAACCTGCAGGATAACGGCACCTGCCTTTTTCACCCTGGCATGCACTTAGAAAGGGTGTGATTAACGGCAAAAATTTGGGTGGTCAGGGGAGTGGGGTCGGGCTAAAGATCCTTTGGCAGCAATGATGAAAGCGAGTGCGGTGGGCCGGGTGCTGCTGGAGTTGTCGGCTTACAGGGGACCTGTAAACTCTTATTAAAGTATCATTTAGGCAGGGCACTCCTCGCAGTCTGGCCCCAAGGCCAGCAGATAGTAATCAGCCGGATAATTACCGCCTTTCTCAGAGCCTATGTCATTGAGATGCTAAAGGAAAACAGCACCACATTATCCGGGAGTCAGAGGAGTCTCTTTTTATTTGAATGGACTTACATTGACTTATTTAGCCAGCTCATCCGGTTCATGGAGGAAAGAGACTGTTTTGCTTTGAACCCAATACAGATCACACTTTAGGGAATCATTCTTTGCTTTCCTTTCTCCATACCTTTACACTTCACTTTTTGATCTGTGCAAACTGTTTAGATAGAGTTAGCTCCTAAAAACCAAAAGAATTACAACAATAAGCAATCTCTATGACATACTGTAACTTGTAATATGAAATATGGTTTGTGACATAAAAGATTATGAAACATATTTCATAACATTTTTGATTTGTTTCCCCAAGATGAAGAGCAGATCTGGATGTCATTGCTACTTTTGTGCTTGCACAATCTTGCATAATGGTATTCATATGGGAGTTATCAGAAGATGAGGAGATTGCAAAATATGTTTTGCAAGTAGAAGTGCATCAGTAATGAAATACATAGTTTGCTCCTTGTTTATGCTAAGAGTCTCTATCAGGGCCTTCCTGAAACATTGGCTTTACCCTCTGAAACTTCCACAACGCACCGAGGAAGCAGCACCAACAACAAAAGCTCATGTTTGCTTTCTTGATAAGAATTATCTTTGGCTTCCTAGCCTGCGAATCTCTTCACTCTACGCTGTTTAACAAACAACAGCAATGCATTTTTAGAGGTGAAAATCACCCAAGGCTCATCGTGTGAAAAATAATTACAGCAAACCTTCAAAGGAAGAAACAGGCGATGGCTGGAAGAAGCAGACCAGCTTTGATGCTGATAGTGACGCCAGTGCAGTCTGACAGCACCAGCGCTTGTTGAACTGTGACTCGAACCTCTTTAGGTCCCTATCTCTGCTGTGCTTCCATCACTTGACTATTTAAAGATACTGCACCATTCTTATGGAGCCTTGTTCCTGCTTGCGAGATGAACGATGACAAGAGCTATCTTTCCTTTTAACCTTTGCCGCCCTGCTTTAAAAATGTTATCATGTGGCCCCCTCGAAGCATTTGAAACAGATAATGGTCATTGAAAGTCTGAGACGTATCTGTTTGGTGAGTTTGCCAGCATAAATGGCTTGTGGGAATGAACACCTAGGTGTATTATTCCTGAAGCATGACTCACTGATTTTATCGAGCTAAGCGAACAAAATTACATCGTCAAGTTCTGTAGATCTGGTCATTCTTGCTGACACCAGAGAGGGTACAACAAATTTAAAGGAGTACGTCTCACATGAAAAATAATACAGGAAACTTAGCATAATGTTAACTGACCATTGCTCACTTTTCATATCCCATTCCACCCACTATCAAGGACTTCTCCCTTCACACAATGCCACCAAACTAAGAAGGGGAAGGCCACTACATGCCTTCTTCAAGAAACTTGCCACCATCTCGGTTCCATTAGTATGAAATGTAATGTCTTTGGACTGTTCAGCATGCTTGTAGGAGATCCTTAATAGCCCATTCTGTTATGTCAGCTGCCTGCATATGTGAACACCATACAGAGTGATTAAGGAACATTTAGGGCTATTCTACCCACCTAAAGTGAGCAAGACTAGTTTTGCTCTCCTGACTCCCAGCCACAGGATCCAAACTCAAAATCTACTGACGATAGGGCCAGAAACTGTTACCTTCTACCTTTCAAGCTTATATTTATTTTGTTGTTTTTTCTCTTATAGTCATGTGTGAACACGGCACAGCATGTCGTGTGAACAGTGTGAAATTCTTTCTCTGCATTTAACCCATTCACCAAGTGAAGCAATGGGCTGCCACTGACAAAGCGTCCAGGGAGCAGTGTGTACGGACAGTACCTTGCTCAAGGCTACCTTAGAGGTGTCACCAGCAGTCCTGGGATTTGAACCCACAGCCTTCTGATCACAGGGAATACTCACTAACCACTACTCAACCAGTGGCCCTGGTGATGTACCATTTGTCTTAGTCATGCTTTAGTCCTTCATAGGTGGTTAGTTTTTTGTCTGCTCCTCTGAGTGGTGAATCAGTGTCAACCTGATAATGGTTTTGACACACATCCAGCCACACCTCTGTACTGTTATGCTTGCACAAGCCCCACATACATAAACTTGCCACTATCATGAGAACAGCCTCCTGTCTGATAATATCTTCAGTGTTCTGTGGTTAGAAATTGACCAGTGATGAATGGGTTTGAGGGTGATAGACATAATTGACCATGCCAGCATATGGACACTGGTCTATAACTGTACTCCTGTGTAGCAGATCTATAAAGTAGGCGGGGCTCATACAGTTACTACAGAGTTGAAAGACAAGTTTGTGGTTTTTAATGTAGTATGGTGAGCGTATGTCAACACTTAGATTATCTGCTGTGTTACTGTACATATTGATTTGAACATGTATTGTTGAAAACTCAAACAGCTGAAGTGAGATGTACTGTTTACTCATCCTAGATGTTTCTGTAAGTGGGATCACCTGTAATCCATTATTAAACCCCTGACCCTGTATGAGTCATACTACTTCATTTGTTCTTGTTCAGCTTTTCAGGTAAGTCGGAACGGGCACTGTTCCTGCATGTTCCTTTTCTTTTCAGCCCTTCTTATGCTGCCGTTCTAATTAGTCCCGAAGAAACTGTGTAAAACACACAGAGAAATGATCCTGTTGGAGATAACTCCAAAGCTGATGTAACCTCAATGGTGATTCATACATGGAGTTATTTTCTGTAATCTTGTGGGCCAGCATTTGGTTTTGGAACAAACAGTAGTGGTCATGATTCGTAATCCATCATACTCACATATACACACACATACTCCATCTCCACCTATTTAATATCCTTCGCCCTTGTCTGTTTTGGCTGGGGGGCGAGTTGATTGGTCAGCTGCAAGGCTTTTTCCGTTCGTCTCGTCTGGATTTGACTCTCATTTGTGCCCCAGCACCGACGGGCCAGAGAGGATCACTCAGATTAGGTGGATGTGGCTTGTTTATCCAAGGCCTTTGTGCACTCTGGCGCTTTTGTTATTATAGGAAAGCGATAATGCCTTGCACTTCAAACCCAACCTCCGCCTAAGACTCTTCTCTGCTTGCGTCTGAGGCTGAAGGCCCTTTACTTGTGCACAGATGTCTCTGATTAACTCACATCTCCAAGTCTCCCAAGCGGTCCAGCCATTGCTTGAACAGCCCTGTAGGCGACCACTAAATTGCTTTGGTTTGAGTTTACGCAGGAAAACCAGCTCAGGCATGCCGGATTCAGCTGTCCCCACCCCCTTCCCTCCCGACAGATTTGACGGCAGCCTTTAGCACCATTATTGACCAAGAAAGGATGATTAGGTGTAATTGAAGAAGACTCGCACTACCTGTAAACTCAGCTGGAGGCAGCAGGATTGAGCCGGCATTCAAATTCAGCCTGACGTGAAGGAGGAAATCTGCCGCTCTGCTCGGCAGAGGTGCATTTACATGGCCAATAAACTTTAATAAAACCTCACAGCAGATGTGCTAGTCACCCAGTAGGGTAAAAAGGAAAGGTTTATAGAGCCTGAATAAGTGGAACATGGAACATTCAGCTGACAGGACAGAGAGCAGGATGTTTTTCAATTCTAAATTCCTCTTTACTCTTCTTTCACTGTTATTAACTGCACTCATGTTGGAGTAAAGATAAATTTGTGGCATACTGTTTGATCCTGAGCTGATTTAAAAGCACCATAGCTGTTTTTTAATTCTAAGAATTCCATGGATATTTACTTTTCCACTGGAGGCCCCCGATTATTTTGTCTCTAGTTTTAGATTTTATTTAGATGCTTTTTTATTAATCTCTTAGATATTTACTCTGTTTGATGTCAGTACCTTCCTTGTAAATTTGTAGTATGTTTATCATAACACCACTGCCCTCACAATGTTGTCCAGAGGAAGATTATGTCTAGTGTTCCTTCCTTGTGCTCTATGGGAATTTTTCCTGACGGTTTCCCTCAGCTTGGTCATTAAGAGCATTTCTGGAAAGCTGATTTAGGACGATTATAGAGGTCAACAAAAAAGAAATTGTAATCACCAGAAACCACAACACATTTTTCTAAACCAGTTTTTCATGCTGGCTTCAGATCTGCTTTCAGTTTTTTTTCAGTCACATCAACGTTTTGAATTATGAGTAATATTAGATTTGCAATAGACTTGCATGCAGTTTTTATTAAACCGCAGGCACCAATCAAGTAACTGTTTCAATATTTTCAGTGTGAAGTGAAACAGGCGGCTGTGGCACAGATATAATGATCAGTATCAGTCAGCTACCACTGTTTCTTCAAAAACGGTCAGCATATGATTATTATATGCTATTTATGCCAACTATCATGTAATATAGAAGTAGCTTCACAGAAAAACTGTACATGCAGGAAAAACTAAACACAGATTTGAAATCAGCATGAAAAGCACTACAAAACCCACATAAACATATCTCTGATTTTAAACTGCCATGGTAACTGGTATCCTGGATTGAGTGGAGCACAGCCCTAATCACCCGCTGTATCTAATAGGTCTCTTAGGAAGCTGCTTAAAGCTGCTGCGTTACGAGGCCAATTGCTGTGGGCGTCACAATGCACTGAATGGGGCCAAATGCTCTCCTAATGAATTCCACCATGCCAGGTAGAGCAGCAGCCATCACTGCCCAGTGCCCTGATTCAGCTGATCTGAAGCTCCTCCATCCCCAGCCCCTTGCTCTGCCAGAGAGCATGGCTCCATGTGGATCAAGAGGGACTGGCAGCAATCTCTCACTCCCCCTTTCTCTATTTCCCTCTCTCCTTTCAGTGCAAGGACTTTCCCTTTTGAGTTCAATGCAAGATGTAATTGCTGTAACTAGCATTAATAATAAATGCTTACTGAATTAAAAAAATAAATAAATATTGTGTGATATAGTATGAACCTGCGCAGACTGTCTGTCTTTTTAGAAGACTCTACCTAGTAATTCCCTTCAGTGCCCACTTATGAGGGACAGCTACATTATAGGTACATAACCTACCTTATAGTTATATAAGTGTTGCCATGCACAATTTTTGTCCATCGAAGGAGTCCATCACCTGGTATTATTTGGTGCATGGGCCCTTATAACACAGCAATGACACTGACATGGAACTAGTATAGCAGTGCGTGGGGTTTTGGTAAAAAATGTATCGGGCACAGTGGTGTTGCTGGGATTCCTTGTCTGTGTCACAGCTAGGTTTCCAGTGGGTCACACACCGAAAATATCCAGACAAGAGCAGCTCTGTGGTTTAAATGAACATTGATGAAGAGTAATAAAATGGCTAATACATATATATATATATTTTTAATTAATATATGGGCTAGTCTTTAGCGTTACATTATTCAGGTAGAGTTACAGGGATAATTCCTCCTTGTCAGCTTCAACTATCAGACTGTCCTCACATTAGGATCCAGCAGCTCACTAAGCTGCAGGGCTACCCTTGGTGTGAATGCAGCAGTGTGAGCAGAGGCCCAAGGCTAAACTGTTGGCACAAGCAGTGCAATGTGATCTGTGAACTTGGGTTCCACAGAAGAAATAAAACACTGGATGTAAAACCATTTATAGGCCATGAATGTGGGATCTTGCCAGGCCACCAAGCAAGAGACGTTACAGTTAAAATAGGGAAACATGCCATGGAAAATATTCTTAACCCTTTCAAAATTTGTGTACTCTGCTCTCTCTCTCTCTCTCTTTAACTCTGTGTTTCTCCTTTTTTTTCACTCTCGCTGTATTCCTCTAGTTCTCCTACACTTTCCACGCAACATCTGACAGCAAATGCCAGACGTGTGTGTTAGAAGTGGTAGAATTGGGAGGACCTCTCCGGTCAGCCCTTTAGTCGTCCCACCCTGTCCGCCACAAACCCACTCGATAAGGGTGAATATAGCAGTCAGCTACAAGGCCTCGCAGGGAAGATGGATGAGGAAGGTGCAGAGGCACTATGAGGTTTCTGCTCAGCTCCAGATTAATCTGGACTCTCCCAAACAAGAGCTGACAGGCTCAACCAGTGGCGCATCATCACTGGTGAGCAGAGCGGTCCATGGCAGCCTCCCCCACAGTGCAGAGGTGAGGCAGCACGGGTGATAACTCACACCCTTAATTGAATCGTGCCTTTAAATTTCATAATACAAGACGCCCGCATGACAGCCGCCGGAAAAAAATGAGGTGATGGAGCCGAGGGTGTAGCATAATAAACGGTCGAGGGGAGGTAGGGGGTGGGGTGTTCTGGAAAGCGTCTCCTGCACACAGAACCAAAGAGCCTGGGCCTATATTCTCCTTTGATAACGGATAGCCTCCAGTTGTGTGGGCCATTATTCCAAGCATCTCATACAAAGCAAATGAACTTGACAGATGGTCGTGTCACCCAAACCCTTGACTACCAGCCCCGATTATGCAGAAAACAATACAATAGAAAAGGGAATCATTACCAAAAGGAAGCCCAGGCCAGTCCGCCGAGGACAATGCCATGCAGAGGGGGACAAAATTACACTCGTGAAATTGAACAGCGAGAATGAGTTTAACATAAAGTGGGTTACAGCCAGGCAATCTGTCATAGCTAAAGCCACTGTCTGGGCCCGGCTTGCATGGCATATGAAGTCATCTGTCATCTGCACAACTGTGTTAATGGCCAAGGCTCACTTTTTAAACACTAGCTTTCAGTGTGGCAAAACCTCCTGCCGCCCACTGTCCATAATATGCCTGGTGAGGGCTGCATTTAAAAAATATTTTCCTTATAGCTTGATTAGATCTAGGTTCAAACAATAGTGAGACAACAAAAGAAATGCATCTTGGAGCAACCAAGAAAACAAGGACAACTAACTCATTTATTTAAATGCTTAAAGGCATGCTTAACATTACAAACAAAACCATTACGTACCAGAAACAGCTTCAACCTATCCTAATAGAGACAAGCAATAAACATGGTAATGGCAAACAAATGTCAGAATCTGCATGTTATGTCTAACTTGAAACAAACTGCATATGTTAATTAAATGAAACATAGTCAAGTTTAGTCAAAATCTGTCTATTTTAAGGGCAAATGGCTGAGGTTAAAGCATCTGAAGGTTCAAGTCCTGAAGTAGGAAATCCATTAACGGTTGCAGGAGAATGAGTAGTTTCCTTTGACAGCAATAGTAATGATTAATGATCTGTCACTACGCAAAGAAGCATAGAACACTTCAACCAAGAAACAGCCATATTCTATATTTTAAGAACAATGTTATACAAGAAATTCTTTTGGTTTCATAGAGAACCTTATTTAAACAAAAAAGATTTGTGAATGTGAAGAGACTTTTACAGATTTAAACAACCTTCACATGTAAAAGTTCAAAATTAATACAAGTGTTCTTCCAATAACTAATACATTATTCTGAGTACTTTTAACTTTTCTCTATACTAAGATTCCACATTTCAGAAATAAAAAAAGTTGCAGTGTGCCACGTGAAAATATAATGTGTGGCATCATTCATGTTTCATGATTGGCAGTCAAGTAGTCTGGCTTCTTCCCGGGATATATTCATCTCGAGGTAATCACATCTGAAAGTGAAAAATCGCCGTGTCATAAGACTTAATGCCTCAATATGGGAGCTGTTGCGAGAGGAGTCATAAGAGATATGTTGGATTTCCCTCGATTGCCCTAACAGAGTTTGTACAGGGAGATATATAGACGTATATCAGCTCTCAAACAAAGGTGGAATTCTAAAACTTTGCCAGGCTTTAAATATGACACTGGAATTTGAAATTATAACTTCTGCTCATATAATCAAATCAGTTCCTCTCCTGCTCTTTTCAGATGCTGATTTACACTACAGGCCAGACTGTGTTGGGGAAAGCAATGAATTTTAAAGCATTGAATTTCCTGAAGTGTTTAAACACAATTAAGGTAATAAGCCAAAATACAAGCCTGAGGTGAGGTTCATGTGATTAGAGCTGTGATTAGAGCTGCAACAAATCTCAAATGGTTCTTTGAGGATGCTATACATCACATATTTTATGTCCCTAGAGAACAAGATATGTGAGTGTGAAGAACATTTTAAAAGCGTAAAGAACATTCGCACAATGCAATAGTTCCTTACCAATACATGGGCTCTTCCAAAAAAAAAAGATTTTTGACAGCTTCACACATACCTCTCACACCTCACACTTACAACACTGGTTCTTTTTAAATGTAGGCATTAAAAGGTTCTTCAGGGAAACAAAAATGGTTCTTCATTGGCATCACTCCCAAAAAAAGTCTGTGCTGTTCTTCACCTGTATTTTTAAAAGTGTAATTAAAATCACTGTATATTTTTATAGCATTGATGTTCCAAACTTTTAGCCTGTAGTGTATGAACATTATGCAAATGTGACCTGATCTGGCAAAATGAGTCACAGTGACCCAAAATTCAAAATTGAGGTTTTGTGTACACAATTTAAGCATTTTGATAGATTTAAAAAGATCAGTGATTGACGTTTTAACACCATACTTGGACAGCTGAGATTGTGACGTTTCGGAGGATAGGCAAAAACAGCACTTATTTTGGACATTCTTTTGTATGATTTGAGAGCTACAACTCAGATTAAATAGACATTTAAGTACATTTCACGCAATTATTTCTATGATAAAACTTTGAGAGATTAATTTTGAAGACCTTTTCTTTCATTTAAGACCAAAAATTAAAATCAATATTTTTGATGTTTTTCAACATAATCAGCCTCAATAAATAGAACGTGAATTTCCGACTCATTACGCAGATCGGGTCACAAATGAATCCCTGGATGAACATCAAGTGTTGTAATATGACCAGTAAAAAATGTATTCACCAGGCTTGTTGCACTTTAAGGCCTCGTTCACTCGGACGTCTGAACCAGGCGTTTTTCTGGCGTTCGTGACGCCAGGTGAGCGCTTATTGAGCGCCGCCCGTGTTTTCTGCTCATTGAAGCAAAGCGTCCACATGGGCGTTCAGCACCGGCGTTCGGACGGCATCAAATAAACGCTGCATGCAACGTTTTCTTGGCGTCAAAATCCCGATGAATGCGAGGAAAACGTTGCTATGGCGTTT
>JBBPCW010000006.1:16441701-16460502 GCA_037974425.1 Phenacogrammus interruptus
GCGGAACCCAAAAGACGAAAATACAGAAGTTCCGGAACTGCGTTCCGCTGCGTTCCGGCCCACTTCAAGCACTGCATTTATGGCATTTATCAGATGCTTTTATCCAAAGCGACTTCCATTCCTTAACTACAGGGGACAGTCTCCCTGGAGCAACTAGGGAACCCAATGGTGGTATTGAAGGTAGTATTCGAACCCATGACCTCTTGGTCCGGAGGCAAGTATCCTACCCACTGAGCTACCTCCACATTGAATGACATGTGTGAGTTATATTGTCCGATATAAATATATAAACTTCACTTGACTTGACTTGTAACAACAAGCATGTAACAACTCATATATCCTGTATAGAAAAGATGGCCCAGAAATGGTTCCTTCATGTAGTTAAAAAGGCATAACATTGGTGAGTCTGGCTTGAAATGCAAAACTGATTACAAATAACGTAATTAAAAGTAACGCACTAGTCAACAGAAATCGTTCTGAAATGACTATTCATTGCTTTATTATGCATGTAATTTTGTAATTTCCTTACCTGTAGATTGCTGCGTTCATTCTACTTCTTTGTTATTGCTTCTAAATCCTTGTTTGCCAATTTCTGCTTTCAGATTTATGATTATTTAGTGTCAGCCACAGTGTGGAATTAATACATGTGTGATTTAATGATGCCGATGACATCTCTCAGACTCTCTCTCTGAGCCGTTCAGACTCATTACAGACCAACTTGGATGGCCTTAATGACCGCAGTAATGAAAGAGCCATTTATAGCCCTGCAGTGGAGCTCACGCGCTGTCATCCGCGTGAGCGGAGGCTTCTGCTTCCTCCCCATCTTTTAATGCTGTTTGATCCTAATTTCTGTCAGTCTTGCCTTGCTCCTCTCTCTCGCTCACCTGAAAACCATGCTATCACTTCAAATCTTTAAGAGGAAGGAGGAGCCATTCACTTATTGCCTTTCTGTGTTATCTACTTTAGTCTTCTCCCGCATCAATATTCAAGCTGGTGCTGAAAAATGACTAGAGTTCTGTGGATAAAACTCCTCAGTATTCTGCTTCACGTGCTTTAAATAATGCATATGCCAGAGCATATATTACCATGACGTCCCTAATTTGGTTTGATTCTTATGACAGTCTGAGCATCGCTCCCAGTAGAGAGTGGGTTTGAGACTGGATAACATGCATTCAGAGATGACGAATGTCAGTTAGTCGTGAGAAACTTGCTCTGATTTTTAAGTGCCTGAACCTAAACATATTCTGTCTTCATTCTCAGGCATCTGTGTTTTTTGCAGGCCAGTCTAAACTCTGTAGCTGGCACGACTGGCGTCTTAACTGCTGAGAGACTGAATGTTCCAGAGGGGGTTACACAATGCGTTTTCAAAACGAATAATATTACTGCTTTCTGCTTTACATGCATCCGATATTATAATTGCTTACAATTTTACATGCATTACACAACACTGAAAAAGCTTTTAAAAACTCTTCAGCCGTTTCACTTTACTAGCACAGAATGCAGCAACACACTTTCCAAAATACACTCCTTCTACCAGAACAGCAGCTTCGTTCATCAACAATACTCTTCAGACATTTAGAACACAAAGAGCTGAAAATACTCCTTCTCAGGTAGTGTTGCATTTCACAAAAATACATTGTATTTATGGCATAGAATGTACTTTTGTTTAAACCAAATAAAGGAAATGCTGCACAGAATTATATCCAGAATACACAAAATGAATAATGAAGTAAAATTACACATACACACACATAATGGAAATGATCCAAAACTATTTATAATCAAATGTCTACTCTCTCCTGTGAAGCTATGAATTTGAAGAAACAATTATTTGACCCAAGAGCAATGACACAAAGTAATGTGCCTCCATTTCTCATCAACATCACGCATTATGTCTCATGAGGACTGAAAAGGGTGTGTGTAAAAATTGTAATACCGACAATTGTCAGAAAGGTTCTTTGCGAGTCCTTACTTTATACTTTTGGACCACTGTTTGAGCAGGTAACTATTCTTAACTAAGCAGTGACACGAATGTGTGTAGAAACCCCAGCAACAATATGTTCAATATCTTGCAACTATGTACAATAGTCTTACATGTGCAATATCACTACTCTGCAGTCATAACATAAGCACTTTTCTCCAGGGTCAATACATTTTTCTGATTATGATTCTTAACACAAATTCCAGAAGTGCATATCTCAGGGAATTATCTACCCAGGATCAGGTAGTCTAAAAACATGTTTTCTTGTTCCGAGTGTCAGCAAAGTATAATTTGTTTGTTTTAAGCTTATTGCAGAGAAGTACAAGCTAATATACTGGCATTTTAAGGTGTGTGGCAAAGAGCACCTGATACAAATTTTAGGATTTTCTCTTTCCCTATTAACATGACTGTGAGAGAGACCATGCGGTTCAAAGACCATTCCAGGGTATAATGACAAAAGAACAAGCAAACTAAGGATGAACTCAGAAAAAACAGACATCCTTAACACAGGAAAATTAGTTAAAATGTAATGTTTGCAGAAAGCGAAAAAGTAAAAGAAAGAAAAAAGCTAAAGTAGGACAATGGCTAAATTAAGAATTAAAAACAGCTCATTTAAAGTACAGGCCAGAAATGAAATGCCATCAGAACAATAACACTTTGATGGTGCACAAAAAGTGTTTGAGAAAAGTGGAGTATAAAGTATATACAGACATGGGGAAGAGCCACAAGTGTTAATACTCAGGCAAGGTGGAGCTACAGGCATGCTGCAGAGGACAATGTGTATTCAAAGCTAGGTAAAGACACTAATCATGGTCCCGATTGCAGCTAAACAAATCATGTTTACCTGTTAAAGTCTGATTTAGAAGAATGGATTTCTGCTTGGTTTTATATAACCATCATTGGAATTGTGTTGTAAAGATTTATGGAGCTTTTCTTGCCTGTGCGCTACTGTTTTCATGGGTAGGAGAAGGGATGCAGTGTGGTTGCAATCGAGAGCTTCATCAAGAGCAGCACACAATACCAATTAATGGCTGTATCAGTCGACTAGTTGACTAGCCTGAACGAGCCCTAATATATAGAAAATACTGTAACCCTGAGTTGTGTAATGCAGGTTTCAAGATGCAGTTAAAAATCTATCAAAACTAAATATTTGTTATGTACAAAATAAACAATAAACAATGTTAACACTAACAGATGTGATGAAAAAAATGAAAAAAACACAACAGTTCCAAAACCCAAAGCTATTGAAATAACTTAAGGTCATCCTGAATAATGAAACTGATTAAATCGGGCCTTTTTTGTACAGTGTGTTCAATGTTTGTCTGGGGAAATAAATCTGCTTTTGTGTGAAAGCAATGTGAAATGAAAGTGATTAGCAGCCATAAGAGACACATTTCCATTCTAAACAGCTAACCTGGTGTCACAAATCTATCATAGACTGGGATCTACCAGCAGAAAGTGTCTATTTCACTTTGGATGAGGCCTCTTTCAGAATGGGTGGCCATCCGGAGAGAATGGAATGATTGATTTTTGTTGTCCTGAATAAGGAGGGGTTGGTTCGGGGAGAAGGGGGGTTGGCTTTCTTTGCACATTGGGCAAGATGGAGACTCAGCGAACCTGTAGGGTAACCGACTGGAGGGGTGGGGGGACAGTTTGCTTCTTGAGTTACCTAATGTAATATTGATGGGAGCTGAGAGGAAAAGGAGGCCCGGCTGGAGACTTTGCAGCTTCCCCTAGCTCAGGCCATCTTCTGTCACAGCAGAGCCTTGCCGAGACAGTTTTAGCCTAATTTAATCTGACTTTGAATGAGGCTGTATCAGAGGGAAAATGTGAACTACCATGCAGTGACAGAGACCCAGGCAAAGTCAGGAAAAAAGGGGGGAGGCGAGAATCATGCCTCTTATCAATATTTAACAATGCCTGTCAGAGATATCTAATGCATCTCTTTAAATATGTCAAAACAGTCTCTAAATGTAAGCTTGGTGGGTCATTTTCATATCCTAAAGAAATTATAGGCTAACTTCAACACCCTATTACTGAAAAAGGACCAATATTAACTAATTCTGACATGTTTGACTCAGAAATGCCTGCTTGTACTCAAATAAATGTAATATGACACATGTGTTCGAGATGCATGGAAAATGGATTAGTTTAACTCATAACATGTTTCACCAGTCTGAAAAAAGGGCCTCTACAGTTGAGTTTGGGTGCGGATCTCCTTGTTTGTAACCAAACGGCAATTTGATGTGGCTTATCTCCATCTTACAGATCGCCGCCATCACCATGACAATATGCTTAATTAGAGCTGTTCCCAGCTACTGATGAAAGGACGCTCCCGTGCCCTCCTGTATATGAACATATGAGACGCTGATGCTAATTCAAAACACCCTTTGTCACCGGACTGTCAGACAGGCTGGGAGGAGATCTGACACTCAGATAACACAAAACCCATCCTCAGGCACTCTCACGGTTACAGCTCTATTTATTAAAACATTAATAAAACAAGACAAACAAGAGTTCATTCAAGCAGAGCTGATGTGGCTTAGCTGGCTTGTGGCGTTAGAATCCCACTCATGTACATTTGCACTTCCAAAGAATCGTTTTTAATCAAATTGCTAAATGAGCAATATAGAAAACAGCTACAAAAGTGCAGCAAATTATACATAAGTAAATTGAAAGCACTGACTATTAATACACTTCATTGAATGGAATATTATGGTGGCAGATGCAAAAGGTTCACCAGTCTATTCCTTCTATAATGAAGCAATCGATTAATGAAAAATAAAATGTACACAATTGTACAAGGCATGCTGGTCTCTGACATTTGCTTCTTTAGTTTTGTCCTTGATTTTAGTTTTGCTCAAGGACAACATAAGTGGGAGCAAAAATATAATATCAACAATCATAGCAATGTTCTATAGTTTCATAAACTAAAGGTTACATAGTTTGATGTGGCTTGAGGTAAGTGTATGTGATTACTGTGTTAATGCATTAACATACTTTCTTGATGTACACTTCCATCCTCTTAGCTACATTACTATTTGTTTGTTTACATACTATTTGTTTGTTTGTTGCTCTAAGGAATAGATAGATGTTTGTTGATACAATGAACATGATACACATGCATGATAAACATCATATACAAGTGTATATGACAAGATTTCTGCAATAAAAATACAAATTGTACTCATCATAAATAGGAACTTAAATTGATGATGTCTTACTGACGCATTCAGTCTCCTTACACCAGCATCTAAAATCAGACAAGGCATTTTACATATTTAATAATGGCTATTTACTTTAAAAATATGCTTGCCTCTTCAGTTTCAGCTTGCTTCTTTAGTTTCATTTTTTCCCTTTTTCTCTTTCATGAAAGCAGTGGATGTGTCAAACTGTGTTAGTAAAAAAAAATAATAATAATACTTTGAGTTCTTTAATGGTTTTCTGCCTGAGTCCAGAGCTGTCTTCTTTCATCATGTCCTTTTGGCGGTGCTTTGGAAGACCCTTTTTTTCCCCCCACAAGTATTTATGATGTGTAGTGCTAAACAAACTTTGACAACCTGCAAATTTATGCATTATTATAACCTCAGAAATCTTCATAGCTGACCTTTTATAGAATCTTCATGACGTCGCCTGGGACTTTTAAGTTATTTTGACTGGCTCTTACTTTGAGACGATAACATAACAAAATCGGTGAAAACACTGATTAACCCCAAAGAATACTCTTAAAAGTTTTGGAAACTTCTCTCAAGTGAGTGACCCCAGCATTCCCTAAGAATCATCTCTAGCCAACCAAAGCGAATGTCTTTTTTGGACAAGCCGGTCTGATGCGTGCTTCAGAAAGGCATACATGTTGTATATAGTCAAAATATTCACAACTGCAGCAAAGAGAATATAGATACCATCATACATTTGTGTATATACAAACTGGACATAAGGTAGATTTTTTTAATCTAAATTGATAGTTACCCTCAATGGTCAAATGTTTATTTAAATAAAACATTCTCTCAGTTGAAGCTTCATGTTTTAAAGGCTCCCATGGAGCATATCTCCCAGTCAGACTGACATATTTGTTGGACACTATTTCACATGTGGTCAGCGAGCACAAAAATAGGGTAATAGCTTCTATTATCAACCCCTACATCACTGCAACCCATTCGACAACAGTAAACACAGTCTTCCCTCGGCTATCGCCTCCAACACGATGATGGTTAGTCTCCACTAATCTTGTAAAGCCACCCTTTAGAGAGAGGCAGGGGCCGGGCACCAATGTGGAGGATTGCAACCACGCTGCATCCCTTCTCCTGTCCATAGTCAGTGTAAGGTTATAGCAATATCGTAATCCCTCCTCAGAGGCCCTTTTGCGCAGAAGATGATGACTAAATTTCTAGTGTCTTATCACACACTCCCAGGCTGGAACTAGTACAAGGGAGTTCTAAAGGGGGGGTGGGGTGTTAGAGGGGGAACGCAGCATGAAAAGTGGGGATGAGATGATCAGATTAGGCGGCTATTGGATTTTGTTTGCAGCGCCATGCAATCGGAGTAGAGCAGGCGTTGTTCAAAATGCCCACAGAGATGCAAAGCCTCTGCTGATTTCTTTCACCCATTTTTCTTTCTTTTTTGTTGGGTGGGGGGGTGGGCTTCTTGTCCAGGGGAGCTGGAGCCTGGAGCTCTTGGGGAGGGGAGATTGGGGCAGCAAGGGAAGGAGGGGTAAGCAAATTTAGCACTTGAGGGGTGTGTTTATAAGGTGGGTGGATGCTGGACCGCTCCATGGGGAGAAGGCCGAGTGGGATTGAATTGTTGGGGGGAATTCAACAGGATGGCAAGTGTGGTGCCATCTGAGAGTCCGACCTGAGGCTGCTTGTGAGGCCCTTCCCCAACACATCATAGGGGAGAGAAAGGAATAGAGGGGAAGCATTTTCAGGCCCCTTCAATGGAATTAAGGAAACAAGCCTCCACCTCCACATGTCAAGAGAAGCCACACAGAATAGAAGGCGGCGTGAGAAATGGCCTATTGTTGCCTCAATTGGAGCTGCATTCACCAGAGGATGGGGAACCAGAGCAGATAGCATTGACTAGTCATGTCAGTGGTGGCCATTTCTCTGTGGAACTCATCCTTGTGGAGAGAACCACACATAGATTTTCTTAAGCTATGAAGCGTATGCATAGATAAGCTAATGTTGCACTCCACCAGTGTTGATGAATAGGCCATGGTTGCAAGTAAATCATTGCTGGTCTCATGTGGAGGACCCTCTCCAGCTTGCCGTATTGATGAGGGATCTATAAGGGAAAGGCTGATTGATTTTCGTTATGGGAGCCAAAGGGAGCAAAAAACTGTAGTCCATCTACATACCACTACATCCAATGATAATGAACTATCCTATGCAAGTAGAGATGACGGCAAAGTGCTTGATAACATCAAACAACGCTCGTCTTCCTAGACAACCACAAACCTCAGAAATGATTTTTAGAGTGGTCAATGCGGGTTATGATATAAGTTAGACATCCTCATCATTTATTAAGAGTGGTAAAAATATTTTAATCTACCACTGAGTAGTTGCAAAAGTTAGAATGTAATATAACTGATATAAAATCCCACACACTGTGGAAAAGGCTGTACTCAGCATTAGCCAAGTCAATAATGTAATGGCACCAATCAATGGCAAAGATTTAGGTTAGATCTTAATTAAAGAAACAACCACTGATACAAATGTTGTTTTCAATGCATCAATATAGCTGGACGGAGCACATACAGGCATTGATCCACGCGTTTAACATTTACATCCCTTTTCATCATCTAGCAGAGATCACTTAAGACCCTTTTTAATTTTTTTTCCCCATTACATCTTAGAGATCAGCCCTAGGCAATCTGCTTGCTGCACTAACACAAGGTAAAGCAAATATTTAGAGGGTAGAACTCTTCTTTGGAGCATTAACTTCCATCAGTACAGTACTTGCATTGTGATAATCGAGGGGAAATTAAAGATTACACTAAAATCAACAACAGTA
The DNA here is from genome assembly GCA_037974425.1 of Phenacogrammus interruptus. Classification (NCBI taxonomy): domain Eukaryota; kingdom Metazoa; phylum Chordata; class Actinopteri; order Characiformes; family Alestidae; genus Phenacogrammus; species Phenacogrammus interruptus. The sequence goes on from JBBPCW010000006.1 coordinate 16,449,692, forward strand.
TCTCAAGCATCAAGCATATGAAAATCAATGGTCTCTGAGAGGGGACAGAAATCTTATATAGACTAGCATACTAATGCTGGTACTAGCAGCTGACAAATTTCCATTCTCCAGCATTTGGGTTAATAGTGTTACCTCCATCAAGGAATCAGCCAGGTCCTGGTAATTTTCCTCCTTTTTTGTTCAGTGTTATTTTTCTTTGTTTTTTTTTTTTAGGTTAAGTTTTCAAAGCGGGAGCTTGTCAAGTCTTAGACAAATGAACGAGCCACCCTCTCTTAATGCAGGAACTAAGAGAGCGGAGCCATCTTGAGGCAAGCAGAGACGAGCTTCAAAACGTCCCAGTCTCCAGTGAACAGTAAAACAATAATTATCAAAGGGAAGCTGAATTGATGGATCCCATTAAAAGCAACAAAAACTCTCCAGAGGCCTGGCTGCACAAACATCCAAAGTCAATAGCAAGATTCCCTTGGTAACTCTGACCACAGACCTAGTTTAGAGAGACATCAATCTGGGATGTCAGTTTCCAGGTAATGAAGCTACACTGGATCGATATTCAAGACCCCTTTCTTTAAATAAGGTAATAATGTTAGTATTTCTCCCCATACAGTTCTTTCCCACTCTTGCGAGGAATGAGGCTTTGAAAAATGAACTCTGCTCCTGCATCCCTTTCTACATTCATACCTGTTATAACAGGATCTACTAGGCCAAAGAGCAGACCTATTGTGCAACAGAATAAAAGCCACTTTACCCCTCACTCACTGAGCAGTTTTTTTCTTAACTTCCCATCCACCTTTCTCAGACGTGGTCCAATTTTTTGGTCACTTCCCAGGTTCAGATGCAACCATTGTTCCACAAAATTCAATATGTTCTGTTTGAAAATCACTATAACATCATGTTGATTGATCACAATTAGCCACTCTAGGACAGCCTGAGCCTTTCTATTGTCAAGGACAGGTCAGGTATTGTGTGTGACCTTGAAAGTATGTCTTGCTCATTACTCATTTTACAATAATACATTAGATGCTGGCTAAAGTATTAAGTGCTTGTTTTGTGTGGTTGTGACTTTTTATATCCGAATCAAATGTCACAATTATGGCACAATATAATTTGTTTCTACAAAGTATGGTTGATGTCCAATAACTAAATAAATAAACAAAGTATCTCCCAAGCAGTAATTTTACAGGGATCTTCATCTAATTGCTTACAATCTACAGATGTAGTCATTTTGGACAATTTTCATTGAGTTTACATTTATGGCATTTAGCAGACACTTTTATCCAAAGCGACTTACATTCTCTAACTACAGGAGACAGTCTCCCTGGAGCAACTTAGGGTTAAGGGTCTTGCTCAGGGACCCAGTGGTGGTGCTGTAGGTAGGATTCGAACCCATGACCTATTGGTCTGGAGGCAAGTATCCTACCCACTGAGCTACCTCCCCCCGTTCATTATGAAAGTTTGACATAGTGTAAATACTGGCTGCTTTAAACAAGCAATGTAGAAAAGCACTTAAAATATAGGATTTTATTTATGTTAGTCATGTTAGTCATTTCCTGTTCTTTTCAATATCGCCAGATTTGGAGACGAAAGCTTGCTTGCCTCAAACCACCTGCCTCAAGTTAAACTACTGGTCTCATGCTATTGGAATAGGCCGTTTGTGTTTTTGTGGTTACAACTGGGTTACACAATAGCAGGATCAGGTATGTAGGAGAATCACTGATGTTGACTGTTGTAATATTCTAAGCAAACAGCAAACATTTGAGAACCACAACGCGCTGATTTCATGGTGTCTCTTAAATTGATTTTTTTTTTTATATATTGAAGCCATCCATTTAAAATGTACACGCCACTATGTAGAGACAGCAAGTTTCCTCCTAAAGTGGAGTCAAAATTTGATAAACATATCAATAATGCATTTATGGCAGCAAGAACAGTTTCATTATACATGCATGTTCTTCATGAAGTGCGGAGAATACTTTTTTCCTCTTCCAAAGGCTGATTTTACTTCTTTCCCTTTGAATTTTATGCATCAAATGTTAATGCTCGTGAAAGTTTTATAATAGGCTTCCATTATCTTAATGCATGTGATAGGGAGAAGCTCCCCTAAATCATGTATTAGGGCATTGTGCTATGTAAAACAGACACAGAATTATACTATTTTGGGTGCAACATGAGCAACTCTCTTTGTTTTGTAAAAAGGCATTACAATGACAGACCAGGCAGGAGTGGCGTGCTTAGGTCTATTAACTTATTTTTAGTCTGGAATGACATTCCAGCCTTGCTGTACATGTTCAGCTGAGAAAAATACATTAGGAAAAAAAAGGTGGAATTGCAAATCTAAGTTCCATTAAAAGTAAAATTCAGTAGAAAGTAGATTCATATTAAATTATATCAGTGCATGCAATTGAGGAAGAATCATTAATGACCTTTGATGGGCAGCAAAAGGCTTATAGTTAAAGAACTGAGTGAGGAGATGCTTTGGTTTCACACATAGGAAACAAAGGTTTTGACAACAGGAAGACCATTAAGTTGAATATTTATGGTGGTGGACAGCTTCTGTTTATCCTCGAGTAATTACTAACAACAAAGAATCCATCCATCAAGAATTACAATTCATTCAGCAGAACAAGGATGAGGGAGCTTGAAAAGATCTTCAAATGTAATGATGTTTCTCTACAAGCAAAGACAAGAATTGTCAAAACCGCAGTCTTTTTGGAGATTTCTGAGGAGATGAAAAAAGAGCAACTGATGCCGTTGAAGACCTTGGAAAAAAAATGTATCCTTGACCAAACCAAATCTCACCAAGTTTAAAATAAAGCTTGTATTCTTTCATACATCAATCATCATAATGATAGATGGTTTGAGAATAGTCTTATCACCATTCAATACATTTAGGCTCACGTTTCTTTTATGCTTAGGAAGTAAATGGTTCAAAATGTTTTACTGTCACAGCTTATTCAGTCCTGTTGTCTCTCTGTTGGCCTGCTTTATGGATGCTGTATTGATTGAAAATAAACTTGCCAAGGCTGAGAGGGTGGAAAAAAACCTGAGCCACAATAAATGGAGTAACTTTTGATAGAGTGTGACAGGCAGTAGTTAATGCAACAATCAGCGTGTGATGTGCAGACAGGCTAGTTAACTACAAAAAGCATTCTGTGAAATGCTAAATAAAGCAGTCGTATTCTAGATTGACTGGCGCTGCACACAATCCAGATAATTTCCTTCATTTCATAGCCCATCTTTGTAGGAATTCAGCATGATCACATCAAAGAATCCTAATAAAATAGTTTAAAGAATAATAACCCGTTTAAACTGACAGAGGTAGTGATTATTCCTGCTACAATATTTGAGCCGTGTATATTGCGATACTATGATACAACTTCATTTCCCTCCAACTGCTGCCTGTCAACCAAAAAAAAAAAAAAAGTAAATTTGTCTTTTTTTTTTATCTGCTCCATTGTGTCAAGTTGGAAGAATATATCAAATATTTAATCAGATCAACAGGAAATGAACACACACAGTATAATGATATGAGTGAAGGCGAAATGATTGGTGGACAGCTGGAATGAATGTAAATGAGTTGGTGAACTGGGAGTCTATAAAAAAGGTTCTTGCCTCTAATATGAAAGTGACACAATGGCAGCATTTCACCCTCCTGGTTTTGCCAGCGGATGGACACCTTGTGTGCAATGACAAAATGATTTAATATGAGAGCAAAAATTCCCAAAGCAACTGCAAGTGATGAAAACAAATGTCATGAACTTTAGATGGAATATGTAAAATTTGACCTGGATGTGGAAAATTGCAATCCAGGCCTTAATTTGGCAGTCACTAGAAAACACCTGTGGTTTCACACTGACCAGAGTAATAATGAATCAGAACATGTGTCTCTTGGGTTAGACATAATGTGCGAATTGAAGAAACTGAGCCTTTGAAATAAATAAGAAAATCCCACATAGAACTGAACATAGTACGTCTTCAGTTTGCTCACAGTGATGCAAAATACACTACCTATCCACATTATTTGTACTTATGTTTACTATCCACTTTATGAACTTCACCTGCATTATAGACCCACTAGAAAGGTTTATAATTACAGATTGTAGCTCACCTGCTCCTCTACCTCATTTATAATATTTTTTTTTTCTGATCACAGGACCATTGTTGATCAGCTATTGTTTGGTTGGAGAAACATTCTCAGCATAGCATTGACATTGATATTTCAGTGGTACAGTAGTGGGTTTGGCACCGGTATGACTAGGCACCACCCAAGAATATCCAGTGATGGGTGGTTCTGTGTGTCTGGCAACAGATGAGCTACAGTTTCTTAGGTATAGTAACAAAAAGAACCTTAGGGGTTAGTAGGCGTTTGAGAAGTAGTGATGATGAACCTACTTTAGGACAACAACTTGACAATAGCAAGTGAAAAGAAAATGACACTGCATCATTTTGATTTCTTTATGAAAATGTATAATTTAGACATTTTATTTGGGGAATAGAATAATATCTAGTAATGCTATTGTTTGGAACAACATGTTTATATATTTACTGCATTTTGAAGCTTCAAAAAAATACACTGGCTTTGAATCATTACCTGCGCTACCAGTCTGGTGGAGGCTTTAGTTACAGCATTTGGTAACAGGACTCGCTGAAACATGCGTCCCTCTGACCACAGGGCTCCTTTCAGTTGACATCATCACAGTGAGAAGCATGATACCCTTCACCAGATTAAAAAACAGAATGGAGTTGGAAGCCTTTTGTGCGGTCTACCCATCTTGTGGGTGAGCTGTCTTGCCTTGAGGAAGAAGAGATTCTTGTGGGTAATAATATACACCCAAATAAAGAATTGAATTTGAATGGAAGGGGGACAACAGCAATAACAGGACAATGGAGCACAATGGCCGCCATTTAACCGCTGTGCAGATGAAGGATGGCTTTACGGTTGGGGGTTTGGATAACTTTCTTTTTTTTCCCCTCTAAACGAGGCCCAAGAAAAGAAAGCAAAGGAGCCAGAAGTGGGTGCAGGGAGGGAGGGGTTAAAGGGCTGGAAAATGGAGATTTCCTGACTTCTGAAGCTTGTGTCAATTTATTATATTTCATGAAGTTTTAACTACAGATTCGTGACCAGGGTTTTCACCTTCCAATTTGTCAGTGTCGCTGTCTGGATCTTTTACTCCTGTGTTGATACATGAGGCGGTCGCATCGTACCTGCCCCAGGTGGTAGCCTGCAAAGGGTTCAAAGCTCTCTTGTTCAAGCTCCAGTACAATGCCACCGGGGCCAAAAGTATCAGGACGCCCATTTATGTCAGAGACGTCGCCTTTCTGTTCCCTGCTCACACCTGAGATAAGGTGACCACTCAGATATGCCTGATACAAAGGAGATTGGCAACAATCGGGTTATCCGTAAGCTAGTGATAAACCCAGTTAATCCCCATTATTTGAGAGAACGTAGCTCATGTTAAACTGTCAGCATTACATATGTCATCTATTCATGAGATATCACAGAGATCATCAGTGCTATGGAGGGAGGTGATACATGTAGACTTGACAAGTAGAGAAGGCCGACTTTAATTGTGAATTAAACATTTGAGATTGGCTTAAAAACTTCAAAGTTAGTTGTACCGGCATAGAAACTGAATCTATTTTCAAAAATGTTTGAGAGTCCTGGTGTAAAAACAGTCAAATGTTCTGAATAATTATTTTCATGTTGAAGTGAACATATTTAGTGCCTAAATATATGAAATACCAAGAGCGAAGTTGATGTCTGTGTATGAACTGAGTTATACTTTATTGATCTGTTCTGTAACAGAAGTAGGTCATTTTAGTACCTTACTTTACTCAGATTTTCAGCAGCAGAGCAATGCCAATGGTAAGTAAAGACTTAGCACACTGCCCAAGGGCACAACCAAGATATCCTGGTCATTTCAGGAATTCAGACCTGTGACCTTGCTGGCTCATTTCTATATTTTTATATATTTTTTAAAACAATAGTTTAAATATATGTTATTTAATTATGCCCCACATGTTTTCATTAAGGGTCAACAAGGAATGCTAGTTAACCAAGTATGAAAAGGTGCTGCTTTAAAATTTTTATGTCATTCCTTAGTTTTGGTATCTTGATGTTTGGAAAATAAGAAGAGAAACCCTTCTTTAAAAGGTCCAAAATTTTAAACGGTACCCTACGAAGCAATAGAAATAAATAAATAAAAGAAAATACGATTAAATCTTTAAAGACCTGGATAATATATAATAACATATTTCTCTTGCAACTACATGTTTAAAAGAATTATGAAGCATTGTTTTGCATATACTGGTGCTGGCACTTCTACAAAAATGAATTTTATTCACATTTATGCATTTCTTTAATGGAGACTTTGTATAGTATCTTGCATGTGATGTGTTTTCAAATCCAGGGAATCCATATGTTAGCAGCTGTAATTAGGCCCAAGTACCTTTGATCAACTTTCAAAAATCGAGCACTATGAGAATCACTGTGGTCTTTTTAATTCAGATGCCCAGTGCCCCAAGAGTCAATGAACGCTGTTTCTTAAGACACAGTAGGAGAGGTGTAGAGATAAATAGATCTATAAGGGCAGCACTACTCAAATAGAAACATGAATGAAAACTTCAAATTTGCTCACATAACATTTCATTGAGTGTTCCTCCATTTTTACAGGCTTGTGTACTTTGTCCACTGCTGTTTTGTTCATAACTTTATTACTGGGGGTAATCCCGAAAAGGCTAGGTTGTCATCTTTTGAGTTCTGGTTTCTCTTAAGGAGTTTTTCTAGACGCTGTCTCTCTCAACTTGACCATTAGTGCATTAATGGTCTGAACTGTTGTGGTGTCCTGACAACTGGTCATCACACAAAAGGTCTAAAACAAAGGTTACATGTTTCACTCAGATGCCTTTTGGGCTTGGTAGAACATAATCCAGTCAGACAGCTCCAGTGATCCAGCTATTTTGAAAATTGATGCAGTCAGGCTATTTTTGTATAAGCCTTTGCCTTTGCTTTGTGTCACCTGGGTCATTTCGTAGAGTGTTTGGGGAAATATATAATTCATCTTAATGTCATTTCTTCTCAAAGGCCGTGAATAGAGCCTCTATGAGAGCTGCCACTAATGTCTGGCGTGACTGACGTGATGTGAAGGCACCAGAGCCGCCTTCCTGTCAGCGCTGGAAGAGGACAGCCATTCGATTTACATATTCACAACACCAAAACGTCTTGGGCCGCCGGCATCCACGTCCCTCTCCTTGTGATTGCTGTCCCTTTTTTTATCATTCAAAAATGTTCTCTATCTTCATCTGGACACCTTTATGTTGGATTGAATTGGAGTTCTGCAGCCACTTCCAGTGAGGCTATGGGTTTGAATATAAATAATAAAAAAGATAAATTATTTGAAACAAATAAAGAAACGGGATTCTAGAGTGAGAGAGGGGAGGAGAAAAAAGAGAAAAGAGGAAAAAGAATGCGGAGCGATAAATAAGACAGATACTTTGCTTTATTGTCACAGGCACTGGGAGGTCTATATGAAGTTCTCTTTTATGCACTGTAAGCATAACAATGCTGCTGAGGCGAATGATTAAATACAGGCTCTTCAAGCGCTAGACGGCTCATTGTAGAGGGCCTCCGCTTGCCAGTGGCCCGGCTTGATAAAACCGCTGTGGGCTGATTACTGATACAATTTGCTTGGGTGATTTTCTTTTTTTTTTTGAAGGGGGAAATGGGTGGCTGTGGTTGGGGGCTGGCAGTTCTGTGGAAGCCTAGCTCCAGCAGGCTGCATAAGCTTTAATAAAATGATTAGAATGTAAATGTATTATTGCAAAATAAGAGCCTCAAGCCGGGCTGACATTATCTGGGTGCAGAGAATGAAAGCACCGATTAGAGACCCACCCACGATTGGACGATAGTGGCGACTTATCTTTATTAAAATTTTCTCAAATCGAGTCTTCATTTTCATGTGATTGAGTTTTAAGCAAATGTAATATCCAGTTAAGTTGAGTTGGGCTGGGGGTGGGGGGACAGGCACTGACGATGAAATAATTAGTGTAGCCGTTTCTCCTCTACATATGTTTCATAACCAACCAATTGGATTTGGTGTTTAGTATGTCTGTTTTGGGAGGCTTTTGCATAAAGCAGAGAGGAATGTACTATTACAGAAGGATGATTGAAAGCGTACACCTTTTTAACATCTCATAAAAATGATTTGTCTCAGAGTGACAGTCCACACAGGCTAGTTATTATTGTACAACAGCAGGATTGGGGGATGAATTTCTCACTCACTTTTTTTTGATGATTTTCTGAGGCCCAACATAAAGCCAGATCGCATTTAGCAGTCAGATGATGATCCAAATCCAAATGCCAGAGTGCTAGTGCCAGGAAGTAATAAGCTGTAGATCAAATATCGCAGAAAATTGGGTTTCGCTGTGACATGAAAAGTAGTTAACTGTTAATATTGATCTGTAATAGACTAATGCAGTATTCATACAAAAATCTCTACAGATTCATCTGACCAAGTCTAACAAGGCAGCTTGAGAAATAGACAGAAGAAGAAAGAGGGAGGGAGAGAGAGAGAAAAATCACAGGATAGTGCAAAGCTACAATTATATATCCTATAATATTTTACCTTATTTATGTTTATTTTTATCATATGATTTATTAAATGTGCATTGAATAGCAAGGAAATAGCATGGTAAAAAATATACATATAATACAGTGTGTTAAATTAATACTTAAACTTAAAATGTATTATATTTAATTATATACTTTTTACTCACTAACTTGTTTAAGTATTACATGTAGGTTTCCTGCTACAGCAAGGTTCAGGTTGAGAGGATATAAGAATAAATAAATTATAAACAAATTATAAACAAATTACGTGAACATGTCTCAGATTTTTAAAAAATGACACCACGGGATGCTTAACTAACTATATTCTAAATTGTATATTAAGATAACCCAAATATAAAATTTAAAGGGAAAGGCAGCCTACAAGCCAATATTATGTCATTGCTTAGTTTACTCTTTTAATAACATTGTTTATTTTACCTTTCATTTTCAGTGCTACACCATACAGTTTTGTACTGCATTGTAGGAAGTGGGTTTTTGCTGTCATTTTGCGAACTGTTTTCTTTCTTTCTTTTTACAAAAACAGGGATTTTCAGCTTCTGTGCTTGAGACTCCACTGAGTTTTGTCCTGCCTTTCTCACACTTGATAAAGGTCACAAACTGCTTCATGATTCACTGACAGGTTAAACCGCGCTTGCTAGGACAGGGACTGGGGGACATGAAACCGCTCAGGACACAAGTGGTGTCAAGGCACTCCCAGTCGAACAAATCTCCCTCTTGATCAAGCTGGCAGTAGATATAGTGTTCCAGATAGAATGGCATCTCCTTTCTGTCCCACCCACTATTACATGACCCGTGTACTGACCGCATGAGAGTGAGGTCATATGTGACGAGTTAAATAAGGCAGTCTTCCACCATTCACAGAGGCACAAAAAAAAACATGGCACAAATTGGTGTAAAAGCAAAAATCTAATAGAAAAGCTAACGTTAAAGCGGTAGGGGCCCAAGGGACATAGACTTAGGGTGAGAAGAATGGGGCCAGGAGTGGAGAAGGCCTGTGCAGATACATCACTGCCAACATGCAGATTTTGCTCACTGGGGCCACCGAGATAAATGCCTTTTCTTCTTTTTAAAGGGGGTCTACTACGTCCACGGATCTGTAATTCTGGGTCAGTAATTGAACTTTAGGTATAATTATCCAGCGGAGATAATATTAACTTATAGTCAACGTGTGAAAGGAGGAGTCCATAATTCATCATCTGGGAAAGGAGGGATGAAGGTGGCGGTGCGGACTGGGGGGGTGACTGCATTGTGTAGTTGAAATATGATGGCACCATTTTTATGCTGTCATAATGACAACTGATGTGCTTATTTTCCTCATGCCTCCAGGGGATGATGAAATAGTAAGCAAGCGTTCTTTCTCAGGGACGGAGGGACACTCCATCATGTGGACTAGCTTACTGCAGGACGGTGGGGGGGCCGAGGGACACTTGGCTGCTTTATACTCTTTCTCTCACTCTCCTGCTCCCTCTCCCTCTCTCTCTCTCTCTCTATTTACATTGACACCAGTTTTGTTGGGCGTCTTTTCCAGAAGCTCTCGGGACGTCTGAGCCCTACAGACCTTATGCACTTTGGTGAGAGGCAGAGGGTAGAATTAATAAATGAAATACTTTTTTATCAGTAAAAACAGCATATGAAGTTATATATCAAATTCACAAAAAACTCACAGAAATCACGATATTCTGTAAATGCCTGATGATATTCGCATAATATTCTGTAAATACCTCTTTTATAGGAGCCGGGTCATTTTTAGTTTTAAATTGGCATTTTTTAATACATTCGGTTGTGTTATGACATTCTTTTATTGATAAAAAACTACATAGTTTGAGACAAGTATGTGATGATTTATGTGTTTAGCGCATATACAACACATATACATTTCTGTTACTTGTAGTTACATTAGCCTCAAAGCTCCAGTAAAAAGATACAAAGCTCAGACAATATTTGGGTTAAAAATATACTAAAAATGTACTAAATGCACTAAAATGTGACAATTGGGATCATGTATGGCTTCACTACACCAGATCAACAAATTTTCACATATTATTATATTGTCTATTGTTGTAATTTTTTTATCACACTTATACAATTGCAGTTTAACCTTAACTTAACTCTCTCTCTCTCTCTCTCTCTCTCTCTCTCTCTCTCTCTCTCTCTCTCTCTCTCTCTCTCTCTCTCCCTCTCTCTC
>JBBPCW010000006.1:16460617-16473316 GCA_037974425.1 Phenacogrammus interruptus
TCTCTCTCTCTCTCTCTCTCTCTCTCTCTCTCTCTCTCCCCCTTCTATCACTGAAGGTGTAACATCTTTTTAATTGACTTTTAATTATGTGTTGCATTTTCCCCCTCTGCTCCTGCTGATTAGCACAGCATCAAAATGTTGGTAGGAAAAGTGTGTTCTTGTGGTCAAACCCCTGATTTATTGGCAGCCATCTTGTCATCTGACACCTGGGATTCATGAGTTCCGTCAGAGCAGCAGGGGCCAGTGGCCTGAAGAGGCAACATTTACAATAGGTCAGAGAGAGAATAAAAGAGAAGCAACGGCCTATGCTCCTCTCCACCACCTGACACCGACCCATCCATATCATTTGAATAATGAACTTTATTGATGGGAATTAGTGGTAACAAGCCGTGAGGTGCCCAGCGGCGGCCGGCTGTCACACCTCGACCCCTGCGCACCCCCAGTCAGCCACGGCGGCAGTCATGTAGCAGCAAAGACCAAAGACGCTGACCACCATTCTCACCTGTACAAGAAAACACACTAGGTCACAAGTCTAATATATAGGGCAACAAAAGTGGTCTGTGGGTGTTTTGTGTACACATATACGTGAAATATACACACACACACACACACACACACACACACACACACACACACTCACTATATATATATATTAGTGCTGGGCCGTTAACAAAATTTTTTTAACGCCGTTAATTAAAATCCCTCCGCAACCCCCGCCCCCGATAAGAATCTCGCGCGTTAACGCCGTTAACAGCCCAGCTCTAATATATTTATCATATATATCTTTAGATATATATATATATATATCAATTATATATATATAATTATTAACAAAATAATAATTTAAGGTTACAAAACTACTTTTATGACTTTACATTACATTTCAATGTCCACAAAATGCCAATAATATAAATGTTTTTTTACTCACATTTACAGTATATTTCCTATTCTACTTCTGCTTGTGAACATAAATGTGCACTTGAAAAACACAAAATTACACATACAGAGATTTTTTTTAACTAAAGAACCATTTTGGTTCCTTATATATATTTTTTATTGTAAATAACATTTTAAATAGTCATTTTAAACCACATGATATAAAGGTTTTATACCAATCAGAGTTTTTGTAGAAACTAGAGCTTTCACCTTTTATGCACTTGTTATCACTACAAGTCACCGTCATTTAACTTTCATAGTGATATTCCAAGGAACTCTCATAAACGTTTTTTAATAGCAGAGCAGTAAATTGTCGAAAGCAGGATGATTCAGAGACAGACATCGAGCTCTGAGAGGGAAAAAAGAATACTTTGCTTGGCATGACAATGTCACATTTGTATGAGGGCTTTGAACCACAAAACAAGGGTTAAAAAGAAACTGACCTAGAGTTTGACGGGTGACTGATAAATTGAGCTGGAGGTATTTAATCTTCCAGCTAAAGTTACATGAAGCTTATATAACAAATTACAATGCCCACAGGGCAATACATCACCGGAATGATCTGTACTCTCTCTCTCTCTCACACTCTCTCTCTCTCTCTCTCTCTCTCCGCTTTCTCACACACACATGCGCACACACTTTTATTAGAAAAGAATTTTCTCACAGAACATGAGAAACCCATCTGATATGCTGATATATCTACAAAAACGTGGCAAAAGTATCCATGTATGCCACCTCCTGACATTATTATTAATTGAGAGAAAATGCACAGTTGCTTGGATTAAATAATGTTAACTGATAAAAATATATTGACAAACAACTGTCATGTTGGCCGATCAACACATTGCCACATATAATTAATTAAACAGACTTTACTCAGGTCTCACTTTCTTTTCTTCCTTCAAAAAAGGCAAGGAAAAACTTTCCTCTTTAAGATTTGACAAGTTACTTCTCTCCCTTTTTGTTCCTTCTCTCCCTTTCAGATTGTCCCTTTCAGCAACTCTTCTGATTCTTTTTCTCTGAAACTACCTTCTCCTTCCAGCCAGTTGAATATTTCACCCAAACATGCTACAATAAAAATTAAACTGAATTAAATTGATGTACAATGTTAGGGTGCCTTTTTAGCATTATTCTTGTCTGAAAAGTGAGCGAATTAAAGCTTTATAAATACATGCAGTACATGCGGCATGTCTCATCTAAGAAGTCATTAGAACAATATAATATTATAAATGTTTAAAAATGATCTGCATTTACAGTAATTTAATCTGCATTTCATCAGATTCACTGATATCATGACAGAAAAAAAACTCACACTCATGTAATCATCATTATCACCATCATTTTATGAACCGATATATGGCAAACAAAAGCCAAGTCTGACATAAATCCAACACTCTACAGCGCTTGAATATTGCTGTTCACCTTCAATACTAAATCTCTTTTCAAGGCTGACATCTGCTCATCATGCATGGTGAAGTCTGAGTCGACTTAACTCTGTCCTGCATCTGGAAAAAGTATTTTACCCGGTGATAAGCTCCAGCATACAGAGAGTAACTGTGGCCAGGTGCAGTTAATTGTTGAGGTAAGCTCTTTCTTGGTATGCTGGAACAGATAGAGCTGATAGCGGATATGAGCACGCCAGTTCACTGTCTCTCTCCCATAGGTGTCTGAATCTAGAAGCTAAGGTTGAATTAAGGTTGCAGGCCTCCAGAAATTATGGAAAACAAATTGCTGTCAAAACACAGATATTAAAAAATATACTAGCTAAAAGAACAGCTCATTCAGACTTTACAGGAAAAGTCTCACTCAGACTTTACATATATATGTATATGTATATTACATTTATATACATTTATATATATATGTATGTATATATGAAAATGTGCTTCAAAATTTAGTTAAATCAATACATTATTTAACACAATTATGCACTACAGTTGTAATTATACACATATATCTGAACTATATATATAGTGTAAGGTAAAAGTCACGAGTGCTCATGGATGGATGGATGGCTGGATGGCCCTCGTAGAGGTGCTACCGATCCATAACACTTAACACAAGAAATTGAAATGCACCCTGCATGAGTGTATCTGAAGCAAACTCTATCCATTTTAGCCTTGTGCTCATCAGTAACACCTTCCAAGCAGGCATTATTGTTAATTTCAAGGGTTATTGAATTTGCTGACTATAAAGACTGAGCTAATCAATTTAAGCCAGAGGTTAAGCCACCGATCAATTAACACACCAGATAGTTAGGAACACAACCTTTTTGGGAGTCCGATGGCACTCTGGACTACAGATGGCATCTGCATAGGTGCTTCTGCCCCTAAGACACTAAAATAAATTTAACATAGGGACTGTCTGCTCTGTTTCCTCTGTGCAGGTCAGCCAGAGGTAAACACCATATGTAATCTTCTCTCATCTCTGTCATGAATGAGATTAACATTTTGGAATGCTATTGGAAATATTGCACTTATTGCATGATTATGATGTGCCTCGAACATAGTCAGGTTTAGTCATCATAAATCAACTTGCTATCTCATCCTTTCAAAAGTAGGCAATCCAAAGAAGGCAAAAATGAGAGGGTCAGTGTCCAATACAATCACAGATTAAGCGAACCTGACATGATGAACAAAAAGTCAAAATGTTTGAACACACAAGCCTTTTCTTCACTCTTTCCATTGTTCCATGTTTAGAATTATGGGGACCTAGCAAGGACAAAAGTTTGAGCTAGCACATATTGAGTAACTGCAGTCAGAAACACAGTTGGAAAGAAGTAGTTTTTAAATAGTTATGTGGACTAATATCTTCTTGAGCAGAGTCCCGCACCACCCAGGCGCTCAGGATAACGGGCCTCTCCCTGGTGTCACTCAGCAGCTAAGTATAAAATCACTGCGCATACTAACAGTATCTGTCCTTCGCAGGATACCAACACTCGGCCAGTGGGGACGGAGCAGGTAGAGCCTTCACATCAATCTGTCAGCCCCCCTCCCCTTCTCCAGATAAGAGAAATTCCAGGGCTGAGATAACGGTGGACATTCAACTTAATACCAAGGAAGAACTTTTCAGCAGCTCCTCACATAGACTCTCTCAGATTGACATGAGCGCTCCTCCACCTCTCCCTCCTTCTCTTTTCTTTCCCTAAAGAAACCTCCAATCATTCCCAGTAGTTATGGAGGGAATGTTACATATGTAAAATATATATATGTATTGTGTTTTGTGGTTTGATGATACCATATTTGATGTACGCACTCCTATGACTAACAATCACATGAGTGTCATATTTTTGACATTAAAACAGACCAAAAGTCAGGAAATCCTGTCATACAGTTCTGAATGGTCCCACTATCTTTATTCATCTTCACAACAGTTTTCAATAAATGAATGAATAATATCCATTAAGGTGTACCAAAGCAGAGGTCCCCAACCACTGGGCCGCAGGCCGGTATCGCTCCATGAATCATTTGGTACCGGGCTGCACAGAAAGACAGAATAAAAATATTTTATTGCTTATCAGAGTCTGAAAGATCTTTTTGAAAATAAAAACACTCGTCTCTGTTACATGATACAGTACATCAAAAATTTAGCCGATAAGTTACCAGTAAAAAACTGGACTGCACTTTTTATTTGTCGTATCTATACCAGTCTGTGTACATTTCGTTCAACATTAAAGTGAAACTGGTCTGTCGTGCAAAAAAGGTTAGGAGCCGCTGTACTAAAGAATTTAAGAGATTAAGACCCTTTCACACAGCCACTTCTACCTGGGAATGTAAATATTAAACAGGAAAGGTGTCAACAAAAGCTGGAGTCACAATCTCAGTAAAGTTGTCATGACTCTAAATATTTCTATTATAGCCTGCAGTGCTCAACATTTTTTCAGTGCCTGTGTTTTTAGGTCTATCTTTGTGAGTGCGAGTTTCACATGATTCTAGAAAAAACATCCTGGATACTTGCACGGCTGCTTCTGTGTGTAAGTGACACAGCATGGCCAGCAAAGCAGAACGTTCATTTTCACGGTTGAGTTTTTAGTTTTGGTGAAAGATTGTGGGAGTGTATTTTTTTAATTCATAAATGAAGGAGGCTTCCTGTTTAACAGGATTTTCATGGCATGTATAAAGGTTTGCATCCCAGGTAAAACAGCATTTAAGGGCTTCACGTGTGAATGACACAAAGTCCAAACTTTAAGCGCTTCTCAATAATGTTCTGGGTTTTAAGTGTGAAAGGAGCTTAAGAAACACTGAGGCCAAGCGCTCCCATTGCTACCTTGAGAGGACTGGAAATATTTATCTGCCTTGAATGACTCTCCATCCCTGATGAGGTTATCAACAATTTCAGATACACATCTTTTTGAACTTGTTTCCTGCCCTCTACTGAATTAAAATCCATAATGTGAACCAGAAATCAACAAAGGGACTGCTGGGTAGTCAAGGGCTCAATGTGAAGATGGGGACAAATCTCATGTAAAGAAGAAGGTCACCCCAGAAGAACTTTCTAGATAACTCTGGGAGTGTTGAGAACCATCTTTACTCTCACAGCTAACTGACAACACTTGCAAAGTGAGTATGGCAGACAGATGCTTTAATTGTAATCTCCTTAGACAGGCAGATGTTTTTGTCTGCTAAATAAATCCAGCTCACACTGGGGAGCAAGGACATGGCTGCGGCAAGGAAAGTCCTCTGCGAGTAGAAACAAGACAAAAGTTAGCAGAACAACCCAGTCTCAAGGCTGGAGCTGGTTGAGTTAAAAAGGAAAAACTGTCGTGGGTGTGCGTTTTCACTGCTTAAGCTCTAAACACGCATTAAATTGAAATCAGAAGGGCTGAACTGGCTCGTGACCAGCGGCTAATCGGTAGCAAATCTCTCTCACAGCCTTGCCTCTGGGGAGGAACATACTTATGACAGTATGCAACCAATTTTCTGCAAGGTTAACTCATCCATGCCCAGACTTCATCTTAAACCCAATTCCTGGGGCATCTGGCCTTTAGAATGTTCTCTCATGTAGGACTAAGAGTGTGGACCTTAATCCACAAATATATAGTTCACTCAAACATGCTCATTTACAACAACAAATGGAAGCCACTAGCTGCCAGTTAGCATGCAGTCTACTGAACCATTCCTTTCTCATGCTTATATCTAATGTGCATATCACCCCTGTACCTAATATGCAGATCACAACTGGCTGAGCAGTTACTGAATCACTCTCTTATATTCACAACTCAAGGTGTTGCATATCACTTCCAAGTGATTAAAATTGAATTGAGTTTCAGAAATGAACACATTCCTGTGTTGGAGTTATGTGGATGGATGGCAATAGCACTTTACATGTATCTGTTTAAGCTGTGTGCAGAGAAATAATCAAGGATAAAAGACATTGTAGGCAGTGTCTGGGTTGTATTCCCTGGTGCTGTTGTGTCTGGCTTTTCAAAGATGTTTCCCTTGTTTGACTAAGAGGGGCTATTATAGTGTGATCACAAAATGGACTGTGGTTTATACAGAAAATACATAGTGGTGTCATCCATTCACTTTTTCACCTGACATTGACCTTTGGGGGCAGGAGATGAGACTGTTTGACATGGCCAAGGTAATTACTCTCAGCACTCAAGACACTGAGCACAACAATGACCCACAAGGACAGACATTGTCATGCAGAGCACTGGTCTTCAGACAATTGATTCGGCCCATATCATGGCTATAGACCTGACTCAGACTAAGGAAGTGCTGGCCTTGCTGTTTCTGCTGGAAAGGAGGAGATCAATAGGCCATGCTACATTTAGGAGAGGCCTGAACAATGTTATGAGAACTATGAGAACCCTTCACATCACCCCAAGCCCATGCGGGCAGCCTTGGCCATAGCCAATTGTTAAAGTAGAAATCTTTTGCTGGACTGAGACCTCTTTTTTCAGTTTTGTTTTCGTTACCTTGAAAAGGTGATGACCAACAAGGCTGTCAGCAGTGTGGTTCAGACTCTTCGGGTAAAGTGTCCAGAGTGAAAATCTGCTCTGTGAAAAAGAACCATTTGTGACTGACGGCACACATCTCAGACTTACAATATAAGAAGTCTTACATGTATTTAATTAGCTAGTACTGAGTGCTGGCAGAAAGGACATGATTATGCAAAACTCCAAAAATACAAATAGTCCACTAGAAAGAATCAGGGGTTTGATTTTTAAAAGAAACATATGTAAAAGTACAAAATAATTTTCGCCTGTCAGCACCAGGATCAGGGATTCCTGATACTAAGATTAAAACAGATGAATCTCATTTATAGGAATGATCAAATATTTTTTCACTCCAGAAAGAACGAATTGTGGTTTTGGTGTAATACACAAACTTACAATCAAAACAGATGAAAGCTAAAGTCATTTAACAGAGACAGAGAAAGAGTATTGGACTACAAATGATCCAAAATTCAAAGATTCTTATCTTTTTTTTTTTTTACCTGTAGCACATATGTCTTCTCTTTCTTTCTTCATTTATCCTTCCTTTCCTTTATTCTATCCTTTCTGTTTTACCCACTCATTCTCTTCTTTTTCTGTTCAAATACAATACTGGGTCCATCCTTGGTCTCTTGTGACATTACAGTGAAATTGCCTGCATGTTTGATGGGCTCCAAAGAGGCTGACCACACAATAGACACCCTTTCTGAGCATGTTAAGGACTTGTATAAAGGCTTAAATTAGTGTTGGCCCAGGGGCTGTAAATTTTCATGGGGGGGGTCAAGACTGGTTCAGCAGCCACTAATATATTTTATTATCTTTTCAGTGATGCTGAAAAACAGCTGTTTTGGTGCTGTAACAGATAATTCAAGAGAGGGGGTTTTGTCTATTGGTCCCGCTGGCGGACAATGGAGGCCCATCGATTGGAGGAGCTCGACATCACAGACGCTTGTCAGCTGGATAAAAGACCATTATTTCTGCCAGACCGGCTTGATATGGCATTGCGAGAATTAGCGCCGAGCTTTCCTGTTCCATCAACCCCATTTTCCTCCTTTTCTTTCTCTCGTAATCATCACCATCTCCTCCACACCAAGGAACCGGTCGCTCTCTGAAACAATGGGCCACCAAATAAATGGGCCCGAGGTGGCAGTTGATGGGAGAGGGAAAGAAAAGAGAAGAGACTGCCCATGACAAAGGGACGGTAGCCGGGTCAGAGGTCAGCACTGTGATCTTATTGTTGTCTCTCTGGCCTTTTAAGAAAAGCCTCTATATTTCATTAGCTTTAGGCTAGAATTTGGTTCAGTTCGTTGTGAGCCAAAAAAAACGATAATGACAAGGCAGTGTCTCATTAGAAAAAGCCAGTGTGACATTTCAGCGACACTGTGCTGTTATTTGAGTGATTTTTGTCTCTTTTGTTCTCGTGTTACAGCTATATGCACAATTTACACTGGACTGCAAAGATTGAGGAAAATGGTCTGCGCTGCCAAACTAGAGCTTTCTTAGTTGGCCCATATATTTTATTTTACATCAACAAAAACTTCACCTCTCTCTCTCTAGTCAACATGGAATGTCATCCCTAATGTAATAACTTTGGTACAGTTAGAATCTATTAGTTGATTAACCGTTAATGCAATAATTTAGGCTCTTACGAGTTACAGAAAGTCTTTGCTGTAAATTGCGGCTATCGCGCTGCATCAAAACAGAAAGCCCTGCTTGATATGGACCCCATCCATTGTCCAATTTGAGCAAGAGGACAGGAGGAGGGTATACTCTGTTCTCAGTGATTAATAAGTTCCAATTTTCTGAGAGATAGTTTTCTTATATCAAGGAGATCCATTTCATCCACAAGATCGAAAGTTAGCAGCCGCCGGCATAATTGATGACCTCCCCAGTCAAGCGCTCCCATATTTATCACCGCGTGACCTTTTCGTCTGCTCTCATCAATCATAAATTAGAGGTGCGCAGGCCAGCCGAGGCCTGGCTCCTGCACGGCTTTGCCCCCTTTGTCCAGGGGCCTCCTCCTCTTCAGCTTGGTTTTCGGGGGCTACTGGGGAGGGAACAGGCTGAAATCTGCAGTTCAGCACCTCTGCTGTTCAGGGCAGATGGTCATCGGCTCGGGCATCTGTCAAGCTCATCGTTGCTCACTATTAGCACTCTCCGCGCAGCCTCGCTTCATAAGTCCACCGCTGGCTGGAGTAGAGGCCTGGCGCAGAGCACCCGCACACCCTCAGGAATCTTCTTCTAGTTCAATTTCAGAAGTCACAGTTGTCTCCGGCAATAACAGATGCATGTCATAATTTTGCATTAATTATTTCTCACTTGTAGCCCTTGCATTTTATCATCAGAGGTACAGACTCAAACCTGTCAGTATAAAAGTGAAATCAGTTGTAAATGTAGTTCTCAATGACAGTCTATAACTAGCTGGAAAGAAGGTCTGGCATAGAGCATGCATGATTCTTCCAGAAAGTTGCATGAACTCTTAATCTGCTTTTGGAAATTGTAGAGCCACGAACTACTGTCAGCTCTAATCCCTTACACTCTGTACTGTGTATTTATAACATGACTGGTAGTCAATGTAGTTTTGACTGTGTTTTTTTCCCCCTGGCAACTATTACTGCTGATTTATCTCACAGATCTTTCTGTGCCTGCGTTTAATCTTCCCCATAATCTTGTTCTACTTATAACTTCACTATATGGCGGCTGGAGGTTGTTCTTGTTTTTTCTTTGTCCTCGCAGTACTTAGGCAGTTTGTCCTTATTTGTCTCCCTCAGTTTGATCACGGGTGTCTGCTTTGAGATCATTTCTGTTCTGGAATGTGGCATATGGATAAAACTGAATTTTCCTGAATTAGCAATGTAAAACCGCTGTCAGAATTGAGATATTGAAGGATTAGAACGATGTTAATGGTGCATCTTGGTGATCTACAGCACAAATGCTGGAACTGTAGCTACAGGCAGGCAGTGTTTTAAGGGTCAGTTTTATTGACATGGATTTTAGCACTCAGTAGAGAATGTCCATTAACACAGACATTTAACACGGCAGCTTAATGTGAGCCTGCAGCGTCGGTCATTACTCTCCACTCAGGACGTCAAGCAGATCGAGCAGATGAAGGAACGTCTTTATTTTCCAGTGTGGAGAAGAGGGCTCTCACATCTGTCTCTCTCTTACTAAAGGCACCCATTAATATTTATGAGAAATAAAGCATTAATGTTGAAACTATGCTTTTGGGGCAAAGCCCTATGACTCCTTTATAGTGATTAACACCAAGTAAAGGAATAATTCATCATCTGCACTGTATTAACTCACAGCATTTCAAAAGTCCCCTACCAGGGAAGGTCACTAATTAAAGAGTGATATTGGACCCAATTATAGATTTAAAATGGCTAGCTTAATGGTGGGGAAAATCACCAACACATTGATACCGAGCGTGTGCTTTTGAAACATCGTGTTAGACCACTGCGGGTCTTAGCGGATCATTAGTCACCCAGTGTTATTCCTCTTCGAGGGAGCTGGATCTGAGTCCAGCAAGCCTGACTGCTCTGGGGCTTTGAATTTATAAACATATTGATTGCATTTTCACCTCTTGGCATAACATGATCTATCTGCGTGCAGTGTGCTAGTGGGCTATATCACAACAGGACCCCAGGACTACCAGCAACACAGCATATGACTTTGACACTGGATTAGTATAATCTGGACATAGACTCACGTATCATCATTTTCATTTCAGTAATTAAAACTCCTGCAAAGGTTTTGTTACCATAAAACAGATAATTCTCCCTCGTTACAATGTCACTAAATACTGTGTAGTTACACATGCAGCAGTAACGTGCCCACTAGTATCATAATCATTGTTATAGAAAGATTACAGAGGTACATTATCTTTCCATCTTTTCATTATCTGAGCTGTTCATCCTTAACCAGGGTCACAGGGGTGCTGGAGCCTGTCCCAGCAGTTATGGGTAGAAAGGCAGACAGGCTGCCAGTCTATCCCAGGGCTACAGTGATATGGTTTGTGTAAGTAATGTGTATCTACTTGCACAAGTGTGTCTTGATAGTCATAACATTATAGTTTATTTTATGTAAATAAATACACATGATGGAGTGAACTCCAACAAAACCCTTTTTCTTATTGTTTTAACCAGTTTAACTGAGTGTGATTACCAATATTATGAGAGTACTTCTGTACAGGAAATGTCGAGATGGAATGGCTTAAAGACAGAACTTTGGTTGGGTTACCATGTCACAGTGGTTCACTACAGCTAACTAATCATTGGGAAAGTTGGCATTTCCTGTGCAAATACAGAGTGTGTACTCTCAAAACATACATAATCAAACATGTGTATGTTACCAGTAGTTACATTGTTGTTGCATATTATTAACTACGTAGTTATTAGGAAAGATACAATCAGAGACATTTTTAAAATGTCTTCTTTGTTGAATAGTTTTTATCTGTATAAAGATTTGACATTTTTCTTTTCTAAACTATTGTTAACGATACCCATTAAAATTATTGCTCCAGTGGTGGACTTAAAATCGATTAAAACCGACTTTTAATGTTGGGCCACATGCTGATCTGGGATTGCACTCTGTAACAGAAACATTTGGATTGATTTGTTGCTTGTTGCTTCTTATTGGTTTACTTGATGAAATAGTAGTTTCTGAAACAACCTATGCATTTACAAACACATACAATCTAAATGTTTTTATTGATAGACCATGTTCATCTATCTACATCCCATCATAGAAGAAGAGCAGACTCAGTAGACTTCTTTATAGAAATGTGAGAAAAGTCATATCGTGTACAGAACATACAGTTTTTTAAAGAAAGAAAATCATTTGTTAACAATTTGAGCATCTATAAATAATCAATAGGGTCCAAATCAAGTGGATTCTAGATATTTACAAGTATAGTGTAATCTATTTACAGACTGATACTGTAAATATACCTGCATGTATTCTTTTTTTCCTAGACTGCTGTGACTAGGCCTGGAAGTGGTTCATATTTCACAGTGCATAGTTTCATTTACTAAGTGTTACGCCTCCTCTGTTAAATCCTCCTCTTGCTCTCAGTATAATGACACACATAAAAGTGTGTTTGCACTCATATGCATTTGACCAACCCCTATTGCATCCTGATGGACAGGAGCAGGAGTGGTTTTGGCGTCTCTTCTCAGACTCTTAGCAGTGGGGTCAAACACAGTTAAATACATCGTCCATTTCCTGATACACAACCCACAGGAATCTTCAGGAAATAATACATCATTCCCGACTGGGTTAAAACCTTAGAACTCTGGAGTTATTACTGTCATATTGTTATACATTTAAAATGGTATACATTACATTAAATTGCTAGATGTTTAAATGGTGTTATCTTACATATAAATGTGCATTACATATCATGTTTAGACATACTTATATTATTCAGAGTTGAATTTATTACATAGGTAGATTACGTTCTAAACCAAGAGTCTATTTGTTGTTTCGAATGTTTAAAAATGACATGAATGTGAACAGAATGCAAAGCAAAAGCCATTTTTCTTGATGCAATCTGTATGCCAAACACAAATTCTAATAAAATATTGTTTCTTCTACACAAATGTAGTTTGGATAGAATATTGATGATCCATTTGTCTGACTCGTTTGTTTCATTGAGCCACGAATGAGAAAAACTTGATTATTACAACATCCTTTTGTTGTCTGAAAGCTCACGTTTTTACAGTGTGTTCTGGCATTTGGGAAGTAGATGAGACTGTGTGTGTGTGTGTGTGTGTGTGTGTGTGTGTGTGTGTGTGTGTGTGTGTGTGTGTGTGTGTGTGTGTGTG
>JBBPCW010000006.1:16580928-16596468 GCA_037974425.1 Phenacogrammus interruptus
TGTGTGTGTGTGTGTGTGTGTGTGTGTGTGTGTGTGTGTGTGTGTGTGTGTGTGTGTGTGTGTGTGTGTGTGATCTGGGACGTGCATCTCCATGTCTGTATCTAAGGTAGAGGAACTCCGGTGCAATTGGAGTCGCCGCAGCTGCTGCAGGCCGGATGCTGAGAGCTGCACTGTGGGATTACAGCAGCAGTTGTCACATGCACACGCGTTCACCTCATATAGTCAGGCTAAAGTCCTGTTGCTGTTGCCCAGAGACTACTGTGTTTCCAAACTAATACAGCACTACCTTTAGATTAGTGGTTGGTGCACCTCCAGAAAACACCTTTAAAATTACTTGACCAGTATATATACAGTTATTTTTCAAAGAATGTATCACATTTGTGTCTAAGCAACAAAGGCAAATTTATATTTAGAGTAACAACCACTTCAGTCTATGGAGTGCACGTTGCATAGATTCGGTCTACTTGTAACAGTTGCTAAACAGCTACAGTCACATTAAATCGATGCAATTGTATGACGTGCACGTAACTGAACAGTGGGAGAAACCGGAGACCCGATAGGAAACCCACACCACCACGAGAGGAACATGCAAACTCCACACACACACAAGACCAAGACCTGGATTCAAACCCTCAATTGCGGAGGTGTGAGGCAACAGAGGGGCAGCTGGTAGCTTGGTGGTTAGGGCATTCGCCCTGCAACCAGTAAGTCCAGGGTTCGATTCCCAATACCGCTAGGCACTGCTGAGGTACCCTGAGCAAGGTACCGTCCCCACACACTGCTCCCCGGGTGCTGTGTTCATAGCTGCCCCCTGCTTCACTTGGTGAATGGGTTAAATACAGAGGTTGAATTTCATGCTGTTCACACTGTGTGCAGTGGTGTGTTCACGTATGACAAATGGTCACTTTCAGTGCTGCCCACTGCGCCACCATAGGGTCAACTCAGCATGCAATCGGAAATCAAAAGCTGTGCATTACTTTATGTTTCAAGCAATTATGAAGCTTTAGTTTAGACATGAACACTTCTCTAGGGAGGTAGCAGTATGGCAATTTCTCTCAAGTTCTCTTCAGTTGTCATGTTTGCCAGCTACAAACAAATGAGTGGCCATATGCAGCACATGTGGCCTTTCATTAGAATAAAAATCTAAAGTAAGGTTCAACAGAAACAGAAATCAGAAATGAACTGGCTGAACCAGAAATGATCAGAATACAGTTCAGTTGTGAAATACTTTACAGACTCACTGAAACAAAACATTCAGATTAGTCTGACAAATATGTGTGAAGCTGAACTGAACTGCTACAGTTTAATGGCTCCCTCTGTACTGCAAACGTTAAATTTTGGGAAGAAGGAATTTCCAAAATTAAAACGTCATTTGTTTTGACCTTCTTTGCTTTACTTTTCTCTTTTTATGTATAAAAGCATGAGAGCACTCAAGGTTGTGTCGCAGGCACGAGTCTAAGGAAATAAAACACTCCTTCTTGTGTTCTGTTGCAACAGATAAAACCGCAAAACAAACATGTCTAAAATGGAGTTCACATAAAAACTTGTTGAAAGAAAGTTAGAAAATCAAGACATTCTACAAAATGAAGAGTTCATTCCACCCTCAAGGAACCATGTATGCATGGATGCTGTTCCGGTGACACCCTTGAAGCATTAAGGCTTTTTAAACGCAAGCAACTACCAGGAGCCAGTGGAGTGAGAGGTTTAATGTAAATCCGTGTACATGCTGTATTAGAATATAATGCACCAGACAGTAACAGCAAAATAACTGTGAATATAGATCATTTTACTGATAGTGACTGATAGCTGACATGGCCAAACAAGGCCAGCACCTATGTTTCTGTCTCTAGTGAATATTTCATCATTCTTAAATTTGCTTCAGAGTCCCACACACTGAGCAGAATTGTTGCAGCTCTCTTTTTTTCCCCTCTCCTCCTCTTGTCCAGCAATGTGAAAGGTCTCATTTTTCCCCTCGTTCTCCCATTGCTGAGTCTGCAGAGCCTTTCTGTCCCTGAGCTCTGGCGAGCCCTTAATGCCAAAGACTAATGGTCTGCCACTCCAGATAATGGGGTTTTAGTTGCCTCAGCCATTTAGCCAGTGTGACAGCAACGTGGGGACTGCCCACACAAGAATGCAGACCTTTCACACAGGCTAAGGGATGGTGTGCCACCCAGAGCGGTGTGAGAGAGGGAGAGAGAGAGAGAGAATGAAAAAAGAGAACTCAAAGATATCACTGAGGCAAGGGTGGAGAGGAGGGGGGGAAGGAAAGAGAGGAGAGAATAAATTGGCCCGGCCACTCAACTTCAGCAAGTTTTCAGCCTAAAATCATTGTTCATCATGAAGACATGTTTGCCATTGACAACTCACTGGAGCACTTTATTTTCAGGTCATCATCTCAGATCATTGTTACTCCTAGAAGTTCAGAGTCATAATTCGATGTACAGTGCCTAATTATTTAAATGTTTATATGATTATATAGCTTCTTAACTACTTGGTGTACAGACTGCTGTAATAAAAAGAAATCGCATAAAAGATTCAAATATTCAAATCAAAATAAAATACCTGTTTTTCAATTTACATATGATATCAATTGAAAGTTTTAATTGTATACTTTTGTCAGGATCACTCCACTTGTTCTGCTGAGTGATGCGTGTGAAATAGTTGCATGGCAAATTTAAACATGCTTGTATCACCAGCAATAACTGTGCCATGATAGGTTTGGTTTTAAAAGATACCCTTAGGTTAACATTCCTGCCTGTAGTGTTTTTTTTGGATTGCCTTTTCTACTTTATATTCTCAAGCTGTGGTTTGGTGTTGGGATGCCCTCCTCCCCGCAGTGGAGGGACCTCAAGTTTTTAGTCCAAAGCAGTCAAGCAGAAAACACGCTCAGCATGTTAGCTGCTAGGGGAGTGGGATTCAGGAAGGAGCATTAGTCCACTATGCTGAATGTAGAACATCTGAAACTATATTCAAAGTACAACCTTGTGAAAACATAATAAAATAGGGGTTAGAACAAATCTGACTTCTTCAAAAAAAAAGGTAGGCAAATGCATCACCAAACAGCAGCAACTGTAGACTAACTAAAGGTTAAGTACAGGTGAGACATGAAAGCTGTTGATATTCTGGAGTTCACTAAGATCAGCCCTGTTCCCAGTCCTCTCTAGACCCACTGATGCTGATCTGGAGTGATGTGGCTACTGACCTGAAAACTGACCTGAGCCTCTCTTTGGTACAGTCAGAGAAAAGGCCATGTTTGTTTAGCCTGTCACCCTTTGGCATTCGAGATCAGGCAAGGCGCTCCAGAGTGGACAGGAGAAAGACAGAGAGAGAGTGTAGAACAAAGGATCACATCCTGGACATTAACCTAGAGAGCTACTCAACCTTAAGCGGCTCTTTCAGCCAGTGAACAAACCCCCCATGCAAACACCTCTAGGGTGAACATACTGTCATGCAGACCCCTCTAACTGTTTTGTGGATGTTTGTGACCTAATTAAGTGAAGTGTGAGAATATCTGGTGAGCATGCATCCGCATGGTTCCAGTGATTAGACACAGCTAATGACTGGATTTTCATTTCTCTGGGAAAAATATGGGTTTTATTCAAGGCCATGCAGGGACTGTTACACGGGCAGGTGCTAAAATTTAAAAAGAGACACGTGATGAAAACACCAACCTCAGCATAACCTGTTTGCAACTATTGCAATCATTATAACTTTTTCATTAGACAAGCTTGACTACATTACGTTCACTAGAACAGAAAAATAATCATTGTCATCATCATCATCATCATCATCATCATCATCATTATGATCATCATAAAGTGATTTTACAGAGTGAACACACAGCATCCGACACCACTAGTATGTAAAAAAGACAACCATATTATAGACGTGTTTTAAGCTTGCATTTAAATATAGATAGAGGTAAACTGCAGGACAGAACATTCAAAAGTCTCCAAACCTGGGAAGTCCAGCTGTTCAGCTGAGGAAGATCTAAGAGTGTGAGCAGGTTTCTTGGTGTGAAGAAGATCTGACAGATAAGAAGGATTGAGCTTAGGAGTCATGCATGAGAGCAGAATAACTTTGAACTGGAAGCCAGTGAAGGGTTAGGAGAATGGGTGCAATGTGGGGGTGTGTTGGGATGTTATTAAGAAGACGAGCAGCAGAGTTCCGGACCATCCGAAGCTTAATCCTAGACATACCGGAAATTTTGTAACCTTCCGAGTTCCACGTATTCTTATAGGTATTTCTCGGCAGAAGTTAGCCAAAACTATCACAATTTTTAAAAACATGAAACACTGATTACTCTTTACTGCAATGACATCTATATTTTGGCATTCTGAAAGTGAATCAGTGTTGTACTAGGCCATGAAATCTGAATCGTATCTTGCAAAAATGTAAAATATAGGCACTGAATGCAAATACATTCGTAGAAATACATTATATTGCCAAAGGTATTCCCTCACCTGCCTTTACACTCATATGAACTTAAGTGACATCCCATTCTTAATCCATAAGGTTTAATCTGACAATGGTATGTGTTTAAGGGAATTTTTGACCATTCTTCCAGAAGCACATTCATGAAGTCAGACACTGATGTTGGACGAGAAGGCCTGGCTGGCAGTCTCAATTCATCCCAAAGGTGTTCTATCAGGGTGATGTCAGGGCTCTGTGTAAGCCAGTCAAGTTCTTCAACACCAAACTCACTCATCCATGTCTTTGCAGATCTTGCTTTGTGCACTGGTGTGCAGTCTTGTTGGAACAGGAAGGTGCTGTTCACAAACTGTTTCCACAAAGTTGGGAGCATGAAATTGTCCAAAATCTCTTGGTATCCTGAAGCATTCAGAGTTCCTTTTACTGGAACTAAGGGGTCAAGTCCAGCTCCGGAAAAACAACCCTTCACCATAATCCCCCCTCCACCAAACTTCACACTTGGCACAATGCAGTCAGACAAGTACCGTTCTTCTGGCAAACGCCAAACCCAGATTCTTCCATCAGATTGCCAGATGGAGAAGCGTGATCCGTCACTCCAGAGAATGCGCCTCCATTGCTCTAGAGTCCAGCAGCGGCATGATTTACACCACTGCATCCACGCTTTGCATTGCACTTGGTGATGTATGACTTGGATGCAGCTGCTCAGCCATAGAAACTCATTCTATGTAGCTGTCTATGCTGTTCTATCACAGTCCCACGCTGGAATTCCCTGGGCTCCTGAGAGCGATCCATTCTTTCATGAACGTTTTTAGAAGCGTCTGCATGCCTAGGTGCTTGAAGCTATATACCTGTGGCAATGGAAGTGATGAGAACACCTAAATTTAATTATTTCGATGCGTGAGTGAATACTTTTGGCAATATAGTGTAGCTAACATGACTCCACTGGTACTCAGTGTGACAATGGGTGCTTGACAAACTCCAGTAAACAATAAAAGAAGAACTTTGTAAGCATGTTATGCATATCAATGAAAGGTGAAAAGTCAAAAAATAGCAAACAATTGTACTTGAAGAGGTGAAAAAAACGGTGGGGTCGTTTTTGACCCCAATGGTATTTCTAGGGTTAAGAAGGGAGAAAGAGCTATAGGCTGCAAGTAGAGAGTTACAGTAGTCTAAACGGCTAGGATTTAGATTATAAATAAAAGTGGTCTGAGAACTGAACCTTGAGGAACCCCTTAAGTAACAGAAGAAGTGGAAGAACTATAACAGGATGGAATGATAAAGTGCTTGCCGTCAGTTCAGTAAAATGTAAACCAGTCAAGGAGAGAGTCAATAATGCCCAGCTCATGCAGCCTCAGCAGTGGGGTAGAATGACATAGCTTATCAAAGACTGTGCTTAAATCAAACAGAATGGAAATGTCTGCTAAAGAATATCACTTTTTGTGAAAAAGATTACAAGTGCAAATGGACAGTGAGGCATCCAATATGTGAAAGAAGGATGAAAAAGATAATAAATAAACTATGTAAATAAATGAAAATTTTCAACCAAGAATTTAAATGGAAAGACAGGAAAGACAACAAATCAAAAGCAATGAATCTATTACATTAATAGCAATTTTAAGTTAACAAAAATATATTAATTATCTCAAAACTGAAGCAGACTTTTGCAGGGGGATTTTTGTACACACGGCTTATTATTTAGTCAAACTTATTTTATTAACTGCAAATGAAATCACTGTTGAATAAACACATGTTAATTATTTTTATTACCACACTGGTGAATACTAAAGTTTTTATTTTTGACTTACAAAACAACATCTTTAGTCTGTCAAGCTATCAGGAGAAAGGTGTTCAAATCACTGATTAAACCCACAGGAATGATAAATTATGAATATGTTGAACTTTATGAACATAATTTTTGTGCAAGTATCGGGTTAAATGACCAAGTTCATAGCTTAATGAAGACCTGTGACAAAAGAATGAAAAAAAGCAACAGCACATTTCCATCCAGACTTTTTTAGGTTCTTTAAACAAAAATGACTGAATTCCTTATCTTGTCATTTCTGAGGTTGTATCTCACACTGACAAAGCGAAACATTTACCTGCAAAGTTTTTTTTTTTACATTTCATTGTGTTTCATGTTGAAAATAATGTTTTAAAAAGTGTAAAACTTGACTATGGCTCAGAATGCAGAGCTTTGTTCTCCCCCTATGTGAATCAGACATGTTTGATTGGAGTTTTGGCGAAACCTTGACCTGATGAGACTTTCGCAGACCAAGATTTAAAAGTGACATGTTGTCCATGAAATCTAAAACACCTGCTCGGAAACAGCTACAGTTCAAATCCAGCACCCGTGTGGTCACGCTCTGCATGTGTCCCAATGCATTTCTCTTGATTTCTAGGCCAGACTATGCTATCATGATGTGATGT
Organism: Phenacogrammus interruptus; assembly: GCA_037974425.1. Taxonomy (NCBI): domain Eukaryota; kingdom Metazoa; phylum Chordata; class Actinopteri; order Characiformes; family Alestidae; genus Phenacogrammus; species Phenacogrammus interruptus. The sequence goes on from JBBPCW010000006.1 coordinate 16,587,787, forward strand.
CACCTTTTTCATCTTTATTTCAGCACTTGTCCACAGATGACAAGCTCCCATCTGAGGATTTCAATACAATTAGCATCACGCTAGCTGGCGTGTCTTGGCTCTGGGAAGTTGAAGTGATCCTAATGAGCATGAAGCAGGCAGGCAGCGTTGATGCAGGAGGAGACAGTAGCAGGAGAGCAAGGCCAAGCTCAAGCTGAGAGATAAGTCGAAACAAATGGTGTGGACAGTGAACACAAAACAAGTAAGAGTAAGACATAATGAGAAAGTCGAGGAAATATGTTAAACAACATGGAACTAATGACAGATAGAAAGAGATAATATTAATGAGAGGATCTCATTCTGTATCGTGAGATTAGTTTAGTTGTGTACTCTGAGTTACAGAACCAGCTGGGCCCACCTGTCCAGGCCCTCAAATTTCCAAGTCTGAGCATCTGAGCAGTAATCAGCATTTATCACTATATTCAATTCTTGACTTGCTCTCTAGGGGTCTGAGCCAAAATCGCTTTAAAAACTGGGTTCAGAAAGAAAACAAAAATCTGTCAGTTCACTTCCAGCAGAACTGAAATTTTCACATTTCCATTCATGTTCTAGAATCAAAATTTGGTTATTTTACCACCAAAATGAAAAATCTTTTTACACAGAATGTGCATAGGCATGATATAATAAAACACTATGTTTGGGATGCCTCTAGTACAATTAAATCTTGTTTTTGTTCCACAAATCATTTTAGAACCAGTTTTGAACAGCATTGTGAATAGCAATGAACAAACCAAACTGCACTAAACTGCACCATGAACTGCGTTAAACATGATCTAGGTGCTTTCTCACAGCAACAGCTAGTGCAGTTCTCTGTTTCGTATTCAGGTAGTGTCATTGTGCCTGGTCTAAAGTAGGCCTTCACAGAACTGTATGCAAATATGTTCTCACACAGCCTTTGAACACTTCAAAAGCTCTTGACCTCCCACATTTGATTTAAATAGGACCAAGAGATCATGGGTTCGAATCCTACCTTCAGCACAACACCACTGGGTTAACCCCAAGTCGCTCCAGGGAGACTGTTCCCTGTAGTTAGGGAACGGAAGTCGCTTTGGATAAAAGCGAAATGCTGTAAATTAGGGCACTACAGTGTTTGGAATGACCAAAGAATAGGTTTTACCAGGTTTCATTCCAGGAAAAATGTTGTACCACTTTTGTTGTAAGGTGTAGGTGTTGTACCCCAGGGCACAGGCACTGAGTAAATGAATATTACAGAATTGAGCTGGAATTGCTAAGAGAGCTAATCACATGGGTGACTGGTTATCAAGTTCTACCATATTAGAGATGGACACTGGGGTGACTGGGCATGCTGGAATCGCTGTAGAGTCAGGCTACAGTAGGTGTGGGTGGTCTCTGCCAGACAGTCTCCACAACACACTCTCAGTCCTGAGGGAGGTTGAGGTACACCAGAAGCCCTGACTAAGGGAGTTTTTCTTTCTGCCCTTTCTCTTTTTCTTTCTGGCATACAGGCTAAGGTTTTGGGTCAGTCTTTGAGTCCTTGGCTCGGTAGGGTATTGGTCAGTGGAATCTGGACAGACTTTAGTGCCTTCCCACCCTTACCCCCCTCACACTGCGGGTGCAGCATACTGTATGATGCAGTGAGGGAACTGAGGAAGAGAGATGGAGACGTTGCTCTTTCCTGTGGAAAAGGCCTACAGAGCTGACCTGAAAGGGCCTTTCATGCAACACAGCTGAAGCCGGGCACTCAGCCTAGGAGGCCAGTGTCATTTGTCCTGCATCCAGCCTGGGCTACACCATTCATTTCACGATAAGCTCTTCTTGTTCTGTTTCTTGTGTCCAACTATGCAATGGTTTCCTGGACAGGGATTAAGCCTAGTCCTTTTCTTTAAATAGAGAAGAACCATTCAGAATGGTGTGTAGTCCAAAGGTTTATACACTTGCCCATTCAAAGTTCAATATTATTAATGGGACGCTTGTTCCTCCTTTGCTACATTAACAGCCTCCACTTTTCTGAGTAGAGTTTGTACTACCAGCTGATTAAAACTAGTCTTAGACTGACCTGCAGTATCAATTATTAATTATTTCTTTTAGTCAAGAGTTGTTGTTGGGAATCAGCAAAAAAGGCATTACTTAGGCTAGTCACTGATGTTGGATGATTAGTTCTGGATCACAAACATCAGTCCAACTCGTCCCAGAGGTGCTGGATGTAACCAGAAAGGTATTGGATGGAACACAGCTCCACTGCTTCACAGCCTCCAGTGTTTTTCTGTGGAGATTATCCAAGCTGTAGATATGCAATTAAATGCCAATGTCAGCAATGGATGCAGCTTAAATGAACAGAAATCATTCACTGGAAGGGCTAAATGGATACTAATGGATTCCACTGGTCTAACACAGTAATGGAACCACATCTAATCTAACAAATGTGTCATCAAACATCAGCATTTCCCATCAAACACCAACATCAGCATATACATACATATGGAACAAGTGAACCCTTGAGTCTTGATCTTGAAAAAATGCTGGTCCTTTGTTCATAAAAAACCTCTTTTTCTCTCCAGTAAAGCATGTGAGCCCTGCTCCTCCTGTGAGGAAGACATAGTTATTCTAATAAGAGCTGTGTACACAACACAAAGGTGCCAACCTCCTCACTGAAAGCTCCCCACCAACCCCCATGGAGCGTCATGAGACTGGACCCATCACATTTGCGTGCTCTTTCTGCTCTGTTGCTCAGACAGACATGAAAGAGAATAATTACAGCCCGGCTGTAGCACGAGCCTCAACAAGGTTTGGTCCAGCAATATGTTAGAAACGTGACCATCATGAGAGAGATACTTTTTGCACAGTGGGAGGCATTTCACACACTTTCATCTCTCTTTGCTTTCTGTCTTGTTTTCTATCATGTTCTTCCTTTTTTTCTCCTTTTTACTGATCTCTCCTTTTTTCCCAACACCACATGCTGTCTTCTCCTCTTCCTGCTCTATTTCTTCTCTCACCTATTACCTCTTTTACTAGCTCATCTACTTTCTGTCCTCTTTCCATTATTAATCCTGTTTTCTTTTTCTTCACATTTCATCCTTTCGCTGTCTCATTTCTCTCTTTTCTTTTCTTTTCTTTTCTTCTCCTTTTAATGTTACCAGTATAAGTAATGTGTACGTAATCATGTTAAAGCACTAAAATAATAAAGAACCATGCAATACTGTACTTAAGTGCAAATAATGGTGTAACTGTAAATAATAAACATCCACTTCTGATGAAGTGGGGGGTCATTTGAGGGAGGAATTTCAACCGCAAGGTGAGCATGGCTCTGATGGCCCTGTGCCATGGTCCACTCTGACGCTGGCCAGCCTGAAATTCTCAGACAGTTAATTAAAGTGGAAGAGGTGTGTGTGTGTGTGTGTGTGTGTGTGTGTGTGTGTGTGTTTGTATATGTATGTCAGTACAATATGAGTTGGAAATGTATGTAATGAAGGTGAAACTTAAGCTTCCATTACTTATAGCTATTATTATGTATTTTATTGATCATCCAGCTGCCCTTTTTTATAACCTCATAGTCCCACTGAAAAGAAGCAAACGTCTGACACAAAGCTTATCTTGACTAATGTGCTACATTTAGGTTACAGAGATACTTTTTACCAAGCTACTAATGTAAGATGACTGTAAACTAATTATGATAAACCTAAATGTTTTCCGTTTGGATCAAGTAGCAGCCCTGACATTTCATGGCTGAATGGTGTGTAGACCTCACTTCAAATCAAAATGTACTTTTAATGAAAAAACTGTCATGTTCTAAAAATGTCTCATTTTTGGTCATTTTCATTCATTCTATTATGTGTTTTTTTCCATAGCCAGCATTCTATATTCACGAGTTTTGTGTTGACATTTATTTCTTTATGTTTTATGTTTTATGGTGGTGCACCTTACATGCAATATATAGGACAAATGCGATATATGACCATTTATCCCATGGAAACGAGAAGCATTCAGCGGCCGAGTTTCACTGTTTGGCACCAGAAACAGATTCTTTATTATCTGCCATGTACAGAGTTACACCAAAGGGCAAGAGCAGCACTGAATATATCCATGTCGAAGCAGAAGCTGAAATGAATGTACAGTCAAGCAGACGTTTTGTATTAGGTCTAGAAGACATTAAGGTGAGGAATATTTGTTTCCATAATATAATGTGTATGAATATGAGTATAGCATCATCATACCATAATCACTATGATCATACATCACATAGCAGATAACTGAAAAAACATTCACGTTAGCGTGCCTAGTTATGACATTTCTTCATGCACCACATTTTCTGCTTGTCCTGCAACTGCAACTGAGCTGCTTATCCTATCTATGGTCCGCGGGGGGTGCTGGAGCTTATCCCAGAGAAATACCCTGGCCAGGTCGCCAGTCCATCACAGGGCAAACGTCTACTTTTTTTTTTACCTATAACAGGATAGTAGATTATGCCAAACTTTTAAATGGTAATATGTTATTAGTCTAAGGGATTGTTAAGCTAGTGATGATCCTTTATTTACTTCACTTTGATTCTATCTCCACATAAGTTTCACAGTATTATTCTACCCTCATTTCTCGTAAAAAATTCCACTCAGATGTGCTGACAGGCTTAATACACACAGACCCCATAGGATCTGTCGACACATTTGTTGATTTTGCTTTACCCCTTGAACAGCATGCACACTTGCACAAAGGTAGCATTTTTTAATGTGTAAGAGTTGGCAGTCATTCCTCAGCTGCAGACATCCTGAAATTTAGGCCAGTCTGTGAACTGAACAGTGGACAAATCCTGCACTGAACAGACGAACAGACAAATGAAGGTCAGACAAGTCAGAGTTTCAGTTTAATGTCTCTAGTTTTACGTTTGTCTTTGAGATGTTGTTGTTGCATCAAGGTAAAACATTTAAATGATTCCAGAAAGGTATTTGCTTCGCTCTGTTTGTCTCCATACTGTTAACGAATGAGAATGGAAACAAAGAGACTGGAACCTTTTGATTTTAGAATCAGAATTATAAATGTTTACTGATCCTGGAGGTAATTGCTTATGTTATGGTTGCACAGACACACAGAGACTCCAGAACAATATAAAATAAAGTCTAAATAAATCCAATGAAACAATCTGTAGAAAATCCTTAAGATGAAATACACTATGCTAGGTATAAATACTATAAATAAATTCATTGTTAAGAGGATTCTTTATGATGCAAATGGTGGTTAGGGGTAAGTTTTTGTGTGTAGCAGGGATAAAAAGTACACAAGTAGTAGTATAGAAGTAATAAGCAATAATTTGCATGTTCATTTTGGAGTCCTGTATAGACTAGATATGAATGGCTTGTTAATAGGGTTGTAAAATGAGTTAGTAAATTTTGAAGCATATATCTGAACGTGATGATTGCACCACATCTATTTCATTCAAACTGACATTATTAATATTAATTTCAAGTAATGTTTGTGTACAATAAACCTACTTAGCTATTTCTAAGTCCTTAACACTTGCTTCAAGGCCAAGAATGGACTTGCACCCCCCCATACAACAGCATTGATAAAACAATGTGTCACTTCTTGTCCTCTCAGGGCTTCAAGCAAAGCTCGTCTCAAGCCTCCGCTGCTCAAAAGAAGAGGGAGACATGCGTCAAGACTCTTCACAGTCTTGGCCCCCCAGTGGTTTAACGAACTCCCTCTTCCAATCAGATCTGCGGAGTCCCACCTCTTCAAGGAGCACCTTGGCAACTAACTATGTCTCTCATTCTGCTTGCTTATTACTAAAAAAATAAATAAATAAACCTTCCTTACTCTTTCCTTAACTCCCGAGTTCTCTATGACTTGTGTTGTTCAGATATTGTTTAGCAGGTGCTGGTTAGGTATAACTTGACAGATGTACCGAATGTGCAGTATTTTGGTTGAAAAGTGAACATGGATTTAAGCTGCTTTACAGGTTTAAGAAACACTTGTGGACTACTTGAGCACTGATGTATGTTGCTCTAGATAAGACCGTCAGCTAAATGCTGTAAATGTAAAACTAAAATAAAATGAGGTACATTGGCGGATTTGTGAACTTTTTTATGATTCTTGATAATCAAGTCAAGACATGTTGAGATGTTTACAGCCAACTTCAAAAACAGGCATGATCACAGCCAGTTATTCCATTATGATAAACAAACCAAAACTGCTAATTATATAAAATAACTTCACATATTCTTACAACAAACAACAGCAAATAATTATTGTATGTGAACAGTGACTGCATAAGATTGCATTTAATATACAGCAGTAATGCCATGTGAGGACTCAATAGACATGTAACTCGATACCCTTACATTGGCCTGCCATCCAATGATATCTAGTAAGGAGTTTGGAACAGTAAACAGTAACATTGTTGTAATAGTGCGAGACTTATATGCATCAGACCACTAATAGAGCTGCCCAGAGACAGCTTTGGCCTTTCAAATGAAACCATATGGATAAGGACCTTTCTACACAGTGGAGTATAATATATATGGCCTCTGACCAGCTGCTCCAGAGAGAGGCGGGTAGGATTTGCAGAGCCCCTGAGCTGCCTAAATGAAGTTTGCCGATGGTAAATCTAGCAGTAGCTGAGAGAGATATGGGGAGGGGGGTTTGTTGGAACTGACCCAGACTTAGAGACAATCCCACCAGGCACCCTGAGAGCAACATATGCCCTTATCTTTTGTTCCACTCAGCAAACAGAGCTGAGGTCGTTTCCAACATTGGCGGTAATCTGTGAGAATTGGAAACAGAAACTCCTGTATTTGATGACGGGTGACAGGTGGAGTAATCTGAACAAACATATTAACTTGTATTCACACACAGTTTTTCTCAGAATGAAATGAACCACTGCTGTTTAGGATTATTTTATGATTCTGTGATCCACGTGAGAGTGGGCTAAACATGAAGTACCACTTTGTACAGTGCATGTGCAAGTGTACAAAGGCACATTTTTAAGTACACTTTTAAAAAGATACATCATTAAATTGTTCTTGGTTTGGATTGTTTTAGGTTCCAAATGTCTGTATAATTAAATGGTAATGGTAATGATATGTGGATGTTCTTTAAAATGCTTTACACTTGTCTCAATCTCAATTACATTGCACTTATTCAAAGTGCCATCCACAACTGCAGTCTAGATTACTTTGCCAGTGTGTTTTCACACCATGATATATGATGAAATTGGTCTCAGTCTCACTACATTACATGCCAGGATTACAGCAAAGGAAGCATTTCTGACCTGCTTCCTCCCTATGCTCTAAAGTACGAGTTTACGATGAAGCCCTAAAACCTTCTCACTTCCGTAGCAGTTGCATGTAAGCCTAAAATACATCTCTCCACATTGACCATGGCCAATATGGAAAACCCCCTACAACATTGATAGTGACCATCAAACTGTCTACTGTCCTCGTCAAACAGTGGCTGATTCACTGGCGACTCTAGAGGAGCATATTGCATATAAAGGGGAGTATGAATAGACGGTCGTATGAAGGGAGGTCAGTGGTGGTGTAAAATATGGACTTTTGCTGTATTGGAAATGCATCGTTTATTGCTTTCTCACATCATGCAGAGGTCATGAGCAGTACTTGGCCAGGGTTTTCACACATTTATTACTGTTCAGGTGTATCTGTATGAATATTTCCCCTGTTCCATTTCAAGTATTTTAGTCCAAAAGATTCCCAAAAACAAAAGAATTATAGCAGTTACAGCAAGACGCTGTCGTTTCAGTGCAGATAGATGCAGGATGTATACAGTTTTACTGCAGGACTCTGAATGGCTAGATATCAGAAGGAGTGATCAGAGGGAATTGTAACACATTTTAATTTTAGAATAAGGGAAGAGCTGAAGACCTTCTTTGGACCTAATTCTTTTATACTTGAGAGTTTTGCTAGGGAGAAGGAAAAGGGAGATGCAGGAGGTGCAGGAGGAAGAGGGAGGTGGGGGAAGCGCAGGAGGAGGAGGGATGATATGAGGTGAGGGAGATGTGGCAGGAGGGAGGTAAGGGAGATGTGGGATAAAGAAAGAGGTGTGGGAAGTGCAGGGGAAAGAGGGAGGTGCTGCAGGTAGAGAGAGGAAGAGGCAGGTGAGGGAGATATAGGAGGAGGAAGGAGAAGGGAAAGAGGTGCGGAAGGTGTGGGAGGAGGGAGGAGGGAGGTGCGGGAGGGCGGGGGTCCTGCACTCGGACTGAGCGGCGCGTGAACATGGCATTAGAGCGCGCGGCGTTGGAGAGAGAGGGGCTGCGGAAACATGCGCGCAGACTTGGAGATTACGTTCTTCTCCTCCACCGAGCGCTGCAGGCCCACCTGTTTCTTTTTTACTGGAGGATGGATTCAGCAGCTCGAGACGATTGTGGAGTCAGTGCTGGGAGAATAAACATGTCCTGAAGAAGAGGAGAGGAGAGGAGCTTCACTCACTGTTATCAGAGGAGCGCGAGGAACTTTCAGCGCACGAGGAGCTGGAGAGTTTATTCAGCACTCCGCAGTGGACATGGCTTACATGCACTGTGTGGAAAACAGGAGGATTTGCAGACCAGACCTGATAGTGCTGGCTTTTATTTTCAGTCTGGGATGCTGCGAGGTGAGCAATTTGTTCATAACACACACACACACACACACACACACACACACACACACACACACACACACACACACACACACACAAACA
>JBBPCW010000006.1:16627068-16639289 GCA_037974425.1 Phenacogrammus interruptus
GAAAAGGTTTTGTGTACATGATTTAAGCATTTTGATAGGTTTAAAAAGATCAGGGATTGACGTTTTAACACCATACTACCAGCTGAGATCGTGACGTTTCAGAGGAGAGGTGAAAACAGCACTTATTTTGGACATTCTTTTGTGAGATTTGAGTGCTACAACTCAGACTAAATAGCCATTTAAGTATATTTGCACAATTATTTCTATGATGAAACTTTGAGAGATTCATTTTGAAGACCTTTTCTTTCATTTAAGACCAAAAAAGAAAATCAATGTTTTTGATGTTTTTCAACATATTCAGACCGCATCTCAATAAATAGAACGCCGACTTCCAACTCATTACGGCAGATCGGGTCACATTTATGAACCCCGCTTTCTCATAACCACCAAACTTTGTATTTTTTTTGTCTTGACAGCTGTGTTAGTTCACTGTCATTGAACTGCTTTATGCTGAGCATATCTCCAATGGGTTCCTGAGCAAGACCCTTAACCCCATGTTGCTCCAGGGAGACTGTCCACTGTAGTTATGGAATGAAAGTCGCTTTGGATAAAAGTGTCTACTAAAATGCTGTAATTCTATTCTTTGGTTGAGGACGAAAGGGCTTAGAAGACCAACAGGGACAGCCCTACAGACGGTGATGACAATACTAAATGTGATAATAGTTTGATTAGTCAGGTAGTTGAATAATATTTCATAGTTCATTATTGTGTTCAATATTTCAATAGTTCATCGATTGTGGAAATCTCGCTGAATGATTTTCTGCAGAATAAGCTTAAATATAAAGAACAGTTCTGCCTTTTCTCTAGGACTATTTATCGCCTGTCAAATGTCTGAAAACGCACATACTCCACTACTTCATCCCTGCATATTGCAAAGAGAGTTTACATCCCTTCCTCTGAATCTGGGTTTGCAATTGTTTTTAGAACAATAGAGAGTATAAAGCCATATCCAGGTCTGGAGCAGAGTGTTAACATGCTCACTGCCAAAGCCAGCCACTGCCTGGTATGAAACACAAAGAAAATCTCTCTACATTTTCACATTCACTCAAACCTCTACAAATAGAGCACCATGTGTTGTAAAGGCTCATTTTTACGAGTTTAACTATATCAGATTTTTATTAGTACCAGATCTTAAATATTGGTTTTCAGTAGTCAACAACATCTCACAGCATATGTGGAAAACATCATAGGCAGCTCCCCTGAAGCTGCCTGAGAAAATCTGTAAAAGTCTGTAAATGGGGGCTACACTGAGGAGTGCAAGTTGGTGTGTTCAGACTGTATAATACTTGATGTTTCTGTTAGAAATTATGCAATCATGTCAAACACAACAGTGGGCAAAAGCAGAGAGACCCTCGTGTAGGTCTTGAAGCATTCATTTGTTCGTTTGCTTGCTCTTAGTGCTCCCGTAAGTGTGGTAAGGGTGTGAGGAAGAGGGCGGTGATGTGTGTGAGCAGCACTGCAGGATCTCGTGTGCTGCCGGACAGCTCGTGTGTGCTCCTGCCCAAACCTCACAGCCAGGAGAGCTGCATGCTCAAACGCTGTCAGAAACAACACAAAGCGCAATGGATCCTCTCCAGCTGGCAGCAGGTAGACACACAACAGAACCAGCTTAAGCTAACTCTCACATTCAAAACACATGTAAAACTGAGCCTACCATTCTTTTGTTTGTTATAATTCAGATTATATAATTATATGATTAATCACATTGAGTAACATTTACTTTCTGTATATTTTCCTCAGAATATATCCCTCAGAACACAACCATGCCGAGATTCTTTATTTTTATCACCATAAAAAATATTTTATTTAATAATACCTCATCAAAATTTTAGAGTCTGCAGTAGTAACTGTGCCTTCACCCCTAATCTACTGCTTCTCCCATCTTCCCCTCCTCCTTTTTCCCCCACAGTGTTCAGTAACATGTGGGAAGGGTGTACAGGTGCGATCTGTGAAGTGTGTGGAGAAGGACACAATTGGGAAGTACAAGGATCTGGCCCTTAAGAAGTGCCAGCACATGCCAAAGCTGTCCACAGAGCTGCAGAGAGTGTGCGTCCTGCCAGACTGCCCCAGCATCCCTCGCCTTCACAGGCCAGACTGGTATACCTCACCGTGGTCCCAGGCAAGTCCAGCACCTCTCCCATCAGCACTAGAGCTTTTCCAGTACTTAAGCCTTTAAGAAGCCTTTAAGATATCCTTATATAGAAACCCATAACCTCTGATTCAACAGAAACTCAGCTTTTCGTCATGCTTACATATCAGCCACATTTAGCCGATTGTGTAGGTTTCACTTGTGACACCAAAGTCACATGGAATTCTGAAGGTGTGCTTTGGTTTCTGGCATCAGGACCTTAATAGTAGAACCTTTTAAGTCTGTAAGTTGCAAGGTAGGACATCATTGGATTAGACTAGTCCATCTAACACATCCCACAAATACTAGATAGGATTTAGATCTGGAGAACATGGAGGCTAAGTCAACACCATGAACCCTCTGTCATCTTTCTCAAACGCCTCCTGGACAGTTTTACAGTGTGGCAGAACACTTTGTCTTGCTGAAAGAGGATAACGAATTCTGCCACACTCTAAAGGTAGGTGGTACGTGTCAAAATAACATTCACATGAAAGCCAGAATACAAGGTTTTCCAGCAGAACATTGCCTGGAGCATGACACTGTTTCTGCCAGCTTGGGTTCTTCCTACTGTAATTCTTGGTGACATCCACTGTTGGTAGGTACTAACCACTATAAACTGGGATCACCAGAACCCTGATGTTATGGAGATGCTCTGACTCAGTCATCTAGACATCTCAGTTTGGCCCAAGTCACTTAGATCCTTACCCTTTCCCATTTTCCAAAATCCAACCGATGAACTGACTGTTCCCTTGCTGTCTAATGCAATGTAGAAACGATGCTTAGTGAATTATGTTTTGTGTGTTTGTATGTGTTTGTGCAGTGCACAGTGTCATGTGGTGGAGGTATTCAGTTACGCTCAGTTCAGTGCCTGGTTATCGGACGTCCTTCATCTGGCTGTTCCCTTCACCTGAAGCCGGCTGTGTCTCAGGCCTGTAACACAGACTTCTGTCCACAACAGCAGCACCAAGGTGAAACACTACTAACACAGCACCATGGGCCATATGCCTAGCTCATAGGTCTGATTTATACTGTAAGCAGAGATGTTCAAATTTTTACCAAGTCCGAGTCAAGTCTCATGTCTTTGTGCTCGAGTCCAAGTCAAGTCTCAAGTCTTTGAGAGGAAATGTCAAGTCAAGTCTCAAGTCTTTGAGCGAACGTTTAGAAGATATGCTAATTGGCCACGCCCCGTGATTACAATTGGCTGTTGCTTAGTAGGGGGCAGGACCGTGTGCTGTGATCTGCCCTCACCAACATGGAGGATTGATTTAATTGTTTTTAAATCTAAATATTAAATATGAAAAATATATCTCGCACTCTAAATATGAAACTCCACAGTTAGATGGGGCTCGGTGACCCCTTTCCAACGACCACTTGAAAACCGTTATTAGCTGCAAACTGTTCATCTCAGACAAAAGTAATGGGACACCGGGGCGAGGTGAGCAGTTTTTGAGTCGTTGAAAAGAGTGCGGGATATAAATCAATAATTCCATGAAATGAACATTGTTTACGAGTTATGACTCACGAGCCACAGCACCCGAGTCCGAGTCAAGTCTCAAGTCATTGAGGGCAAGTCTAAAGTCAAGTGACAAGTCTTTCTTTGTGCGACTTAAGTGCGACTCGAGTCACATCACTGACTGTAGGTGTACAATTTATCACTTTTTTGGGTGGTGTGTCACAGGAGTGACACTGACATGGTAGTAGAAATGTAACTGTTTAGCAGTGTTGCTGGGATTTTTACACACTCCTGACAGGAGTCTACACATAGCTATCCAAGAGTGACTCTGTGGAATGAAACTGATCACGAAGGAAGCTGTTAGGGTGAGTTAGAGTGGCATTTGGGATACAGAACTAACCGTTCAACACCCTTTCCTGACATTCCTAATGCTCCTGTGGCTGAATGCAATCAACTCCTCATAGCAATGTTCCAATATCTAGTGTAACACCTTGCCAGAGGAGTAGAGTTACTGCAGCAAAGAAGCGACAAACCCCTTTAATACATTAATACCTTAGATTTCAGGAGAAACATGGGATGAGCAGATTTCTACACATCTTGGGACATAATAGTGTATTTTGTGTATTGTTTAGTATATTGTTTGCTTTTGTCTGGTGAGTTACTTTTGTGTGTTTTCCCTTTTCCTTTACAGATGCTGTCTGTAAGGATTCTTACAGCTGGTGTTACCTGGTGCCCCAGCACGGAGTTTGTAATCACAAGTTTTATGGGAAGCAGTGCTGTAGATCCTGCTCACTTACAAACTTATGATAGCATCTGCATGATGCCAGAAACTGTGCAGCCTAAGCAGTGGTTCTCTCATGTGAGACTGCAGTGAGACGAGACAATGGCAGTGTTTTCAAGTGACTGGAAGCTGTCAGGCTGGTGTGTAAGCCACTTTTTGGACAAGCAGCTCTGTCGCCTTCTGATGAATGACGGCTGTGAAGATGTTTACTGTAACCCAAGAAGGAGAGAAGTCACTCCCCTACCTCCGAAGGAGTGATGGTATCAGAACACGGAGCGTCTTGTCGTTCATCCGCACCTGCGCAGGGATTTGTTCCCTGCTGGCTCAGTGCAGTCACCGGGGCTCTGTGTGGATCGGCAGATAAAGCACAAACCACAGACTTGTAATAATTATTGAAAAGAAGTGTAGACATTTTCAGGAATATTATTCTCTCTGTCCTGTCACTGTCTACTATTTCCTCTCCTTTTCTCTTCTGTTCTTTATCCATTTCTCTATTTCAGTTTTTCTTCTTTCCCTCTCTCTCTCTCTCCCTCTGTCTCTTTCCCTCTCTCTCTCACTGTATCTCATTTGCCTCTCTTTATATTTCTCCTTCCCTTCTTCTTCTCTTCCTCTGTTTCTATCTGTCCCTCCCCGTTCTCTTTTCCGCCATTTCAGCTGGGGGCTGCTGTGCATGTAACGGCTCTCGTACGTACAGTATTTTCATGGTGCTACACGTTTTTTCTGACATTAACGGAAAGGTTCTGGAGCCTCTGAAGTGTTTTGAATTAACAAAATGGAATGAATGAATCGTTCTGTGCTTTGTACTCTGTATTTCTTATTCTGACTTGGATGCTGATCCACTTATTTATTAACAGCACTCTCCTCTTGCTCTGTGCTTACAGTCTGAACGTTAATGTGCTTTTCATTGTGGCATTCATCTGTCATGCTGAATTCAGGTTTATGCAATTATAAAGATACACGTTTCATTATTTTTGTATGTATTGTATAGTATTATTTCTTCATGCTTTTGCATTAAAGGTACGGTAAATAGTATTGTACGTTTTGCTCGTCAGTCATATTGTATGGTTTGCTGGTCACATAACCAACTATCACAGAATAGCATGTGGACCTCAAAGGCTTCACACATTTAAATTCCTGGATTTGTCTAGGTTGTGGATTGTAGATAAAAAGGTAGGTGGACTCATCAGTGTATAACTTGAAAATCCTCTAATATTGAGTAGTCACACACAATAGTCCTCAACATGGTCCAGTTCTGATGCTCAATTAGTCACACTAGGTGTTGTTGCCAGTGTTCAGAGGTCAGCATGGGCACTCTGAGTGGTCTGCTCAAGCAGAGCAGTGTCCCAAGTGCACTGTGTGTTCAGGCACTTTTCTATCATAGCCAGGATTAATATTTTCAGCTATGTTTGTGCTATAGTACTTCCTCTGTGGGAACAGACCCTGTCCCAAGTTCACCAGTTGTGCTTCACTGGTCCACTTTTTGTAGGCTTAAAACATTGTATACCGAGAACACCCCACATGACCTGCCAGTTCGGAGATGCTCTGACCCACATGAACTTGCATTTGCTGCCTAATATATCACACCGCTTGAAGGGTGTCATTGTACCTAGAGAATCAATGTTATTCGCCTCACCTGTTAGTGGTTTTAATGTTGTAGTTGATTGTATAGGAAGTCACATTAAAGCTCAGATACAAAGCAACAAAATGATGTGAAACTTAAACAATAAAATGTGGTAGAAGCAGCTCTGGTGCTGTTTTTCAAAAAGGAAAGCAAAACCTTGGTAGTATTATATCCCATGGCCTGCCACAGTGTTCAACAGATTGAACAGATTCAGTTTTGCAGCTTGCTCCACATTAACTCTCCCTTCCATCATGCTGAGTAATGGGACAACAGACGTGGATGATCTCATGATAGAAAGATACAATAAGAAAGAGAAAGAGACAGAAATGGAGAGAGGAGGGGCTGATTTATTGCTGGTCAGCTGTGGCAGTAGGCAGTGTTTATTTACCCCTTGCAGAGTGCCTGCCAGGGCTTGACCAGGCCGAGGCTGATGTCAGCTCTTCCAGACAGCGTTTATGTCTAAGCAATTCTCTCACTGTCTCAGCCCAGTTCTGCAGTGACTCAGTGGCCTGAGCAATACAAGTGATGGCACAGCCAAAGCCTTCAATAAAAGCATAAATGCATGAATCAAATGCATAAATCTCAATGGTCATAATCATAACCGACTCATTTTCACATACTGTCTTGTACAGACTCATACAACATAATACATCCTCAATGAAGCTAATGGCATACTGTCTCGCACAGTTGGACTCATCCCTTCACAGTATCCTATAAACATAAGTAGTCCATCCATCCATCCATTATCTACCCCTTTTTCCCACATTTGGGGTCGGGGGGGACTGGAGCTTATCCCAGCTGCAATGGCCGAAGGCGGGGTACACCCTGGACAGTCACCAGCATGTCACAGGGCCACATACAGAGACAGACAACCCACACATGTTTTTGGTGGTGGGAGGAAACCCCTGTGCCACCGTGCCACCCTACGTATGTAGTCATAAACAGTTTTACATACAGTTTTCATCTTACAGCCTCATTTAGTCTCATTCATGTTCATTTAGCCCTCATATAGTCTCATACAGTCTCGTACAATCTAATACTTATGCAGCTTCATGCCACCCTCTCACACTCATGAAATCTCTTGTTATGCCACCTCAATCTCACACAGTCATACAGTTTCTTTAGGTCTGAAATATTCTAATAAAGTCTTATGCAATCTCACACAGGTTACATTCAGTTTCATAAAGTCTTCAAAAAGTTCATCCAGTCTCCACAAGCAGTTATTACCATCCGCAAATGGAACATCTCCTTCCTTCTAAGAGAAATGACACCAGATGTGCATGAGACACTGGAAAGGCAAGGGCACGCACTGGCCTCAGAAAAGTCCCACTGAAAGGCCTGAAAACCAACACCGTAATTTTGTCCATCATCATGCACCCCCGCTCTTCCCCCTGTGCTCACTCTCCTCGATGGACTGCTACAAGGGTTTGCTCTCCAACCTCTCCAAACTGTCATGTGCAGTTAATCCTTCAGTCAATCTCAAACAGAGGGACTTACTTTGTTGCCGTGAAGCATTGACCTGAAGCAATCCATGAAGACCGGAAAGCACTTCCTTAAAAAGACAGAGAAGGTCATTCTGTGGATTGAAAGCCTTAACAGCAAACTCCTTCCTTTCAGGCTAATTTCTCACAAAAGCCTTATCTTATCTCTTATCTTGTTGATTGGGATGTCTGACCCTTGCCTAACTCCTACCTGATACTCATCAAACTCAACTTCCTTGCCCCCCTTTATCTTGCTTGCACCCCTTTAAGTGAGCCTCAGGACAGCTCTTGAGTTTGGGAAGCACATTTTACACAACAGATGAGAGATTAAGCAACCTGAGCCACACTGTTAGCCCCTTACACAGACAACCTGACTGATGGTTGTATGAGGAGTAAAACATGAAGAAACAAGCAAGAGGAAGCCAGGGCAACCTGAAATCATCCTCAAATAAAAGTCTCATTAATTAAATGAAAGAATGCTGCATTTGGGAGGACTGAGAAGAGAGCAAACATAACTTGATCAAGTGCAACTTCCAGGTTACTCACCCTCTGCCCTCACCTCTGCAATTAAGCCCTGCCTCTAACACTCTACCTGCAAAAGAGGCTGCACACATTCAAACAGAGTTTGGTAACCTGTTTTGATCACCACAAATGAAACATGAAGTAACTCTGCACACCTAGATACAATGTACTTTACAGTGACTTCTACCTGGCTATAGAAACTTGGTCAAGCAGAAATGTGGCTAACCCTGCATCTGATTTGAGTCCCACAGCCCCCTGCAGCTGTGAAAAACCACCCCAGTGTCTACACTAATCTCTGGCTATTGTTCTTTTTTTTTGCTTTTCTTTCTTTTCCTTTTTGCTTGTTTTTTTTTTTTTTACCATCTGTCAGGACATAGTGACAGCAAACATATTAAAAAGTGGTTTCTGTATGGGTTACGATCTGCAGCTTTAATCACGCAAGTAAAGGAGCTCCACAAAACCAGCTCAGGTCAATAAAAGCATCAAAGTGTCTTATAGAACAGAAGAGCATTGAGGTGTAAGCTCATGGAACTGAGTATATTAGTGTAGTTATTATCTGTCTTCCAGTGTGGACAGTCAGAGCATGGCGTTTTTCCTGATCATGTCAAATCCAGCCTGTAACAGGTTTAATATCAAGTGGTATAAAGTGAGAAAAGCATGACCTCGACTGTAGCCATCCTCAAGCAAAAACTCCCAACGTAGTGTCTGACAGGGATTTCCTGAGAGGGTTCATTGCGTGTATGTTAAAAGTCCAACACTGCCCTCTGCTGGTAAAAGACTGTTCTAAATTCTGAACATTACTCACACTTACCCCATCTGTCAACCCGTGGTTTACATGCCTTACTTTTTTGTATTTATTAACAGTGGGGGCTGGGTGGATATTACTACGTTCTCGTATTGCAAGTGTATTAAATTATTTGAAAACGTCAAAAATTGCTTATATATTAAATTCCAGTTTGAAAAGTCAAGTGTATACTTTGGTTTCTTGATAAACTGTCTGTATTTATGTGCATCATATTTGCAATCAGTTGTGAGAAGATTTACAAAAAAAGTGTGATTTTTGTTAAAATTGTAATCAAGAATATTATGTGATAGAATAACACAACGTGTAACAACATTCATGAAAACAGGGCCAAGTTGGTCTAAGCTATGTACATTCATTTTTCTTTATTACTGATCACTTTCATACTTTTATTCACCACTGAAATTGGGGTTTCTACTTGTTTGGGTCGTTTTAAACAGTTTCTTCTGATTTGCTCAGAGAACATTTTCCTTACAGACGTTAATGGTGTTCGTGTTTGTTTGTTTTTTTACACTGAAACACAGCACAGTTTTTACTGATGTACACTATATGGACAGAATTATTGGGATGCCAGACCACTGGGACTTCTGGATTAGAAAATGTTCCCCAAATTGTGTACACAAAGTTGGAAACGAGCAGTGTGTGGGGATGGTCCTTTACTCAAGGGTACCTCACTGGTAGGGTCAGTGCTCCAGGTGCACCAAGAGTGAAAGCAGAGACAGGCCCGTGATGGGCCACTATCCCGCCCCCCGAGCGCCCTCCAGCGGACAGTCCTAAATGAAGCGCCGGGCCTCTGGGGCAGGGGAAGGAAAGATGGCGGCTGGAACTGAATCGGGCCGTGGACGCAGCAGCAGCTCTTCAGCCAGCCTGGAGGCCACGCTGGACCGCCGCTTTCAGGGAATCAGCAACACCATGGAGTCCATCCAGGGCCTGAGCTCCTGGTGCATCGAGAACAAGAAGCACCACGGCCTGGTGGTGCGGTTCTGGATGAAGTGGCTGAAGAAGTGTGAGTGTGTTTTCTCTCTCCTCTGCCCTACACGGGCTCCGGTCCGGCTGTTTTGTACATATTTATTCCTTCAAAACACAGCAATGTTCAGGCAGTTTAGAATGCATAAATCTGAGCTGTGTGCAATTTTCTGTTATTCTCCACGAGGGAGAGAGAGACTGACTGAATGTGGTGCTGGTGTTTGTGACTAGCCTTGTTGCTGCTGGGGGTCCAGGCCTGCTTTGTGCTTCGGGAAAACGTGGCGAGCATTTTGCACATAAAAAGCCTTCTTGGTTGTGAAATAAAGCTGATTTAACCTGATTTTAGTCCACATGGAGACCAGGAACAACCCCCGGGCTGAGGTGTTTGTGTGTTCTGTGACTTGGCATTACTGGGTCCAGGGCTTTAGGAGAACTGGACCCGGGGAGTTCGTGGTCTTGGTCTCACTCTACCGGTCTGCTGAGAGGTTCAGGGAGGCAGGTCCACCAGTTCAGTCCCACTTTAACTCGATGGGTCTCTTTTATCTGTGTTCTGTAGCTCTCAGGCAAGACAAACTCTTACTGTCAGTCCCGTTAGACTGAGGGTCAGACCCTGATAAATGAGCTGGGGTGGCCTTTATGTTTGCAGTGTGAGTGAATTTGCTTTCGTGAGTGCACGATCATATACGTGTATGTATGTGCATTTATATTAATTTACGTATGTTAGTGTGTGTAAAAGCATACGTTTTGTGTGTATGTGTCATGTACTGTGATCAGTCCAAGGAACAGCTTCAATAAATGTAAGTAGTTACATTAGTTGCCATTGTATAATTTTTCACTTATTAAAACTACTCAAAATGAAAAGTAATACAGCTGGTGGTCAGGGAGTTGCCCATGTGATTTGAAGGTCAAGGGTATTTATTGCAAGACTGGCTGAGGCACCTCTGAGGTACACTTAAGCAAGGTACCGTCCCCACACTCTGCTCCCCGGTTGCTGCGACCCTGGCTTGGTGAATAGGTTAAATGCAGAGAACAATTTGTTCTGTTTCTCTTTGTCGGTTTGCTGCGCTCAAACATCACAAATGGACACTTGCGCTTAATATAAAAAAGCACCAGCAGTTTGGGGCAGTGCTGCGAGTTCAGTCAGAGTTGTACAAAAGCTATTACTTATACAGAAAAAAAGAAACTGTTTAGAGTACCTTTACGTGCCGGTTGTAAGTTTGGAAACATGAGTGTAAATCTGTATGAGACCTGAAGGTCTGTTTTTCTAGAACTGAAGTGGCACAGTGACACAGAACATCAGCCCAAACCTTTAAAAATCAACCGTGCCACAGAGACTGCATTCCCCACAGTGCATCTCTCTGTCTCTGTCAGTAAAGACCTGGACATCAGTGAAGCAGTGGTGCTGAATCAGCAATTCCTTACTGGTCATTATTGTAAAAGAATTCGATTTAGTACAAAAGGACTGGATGTTCTGCTTGTCATAATGTACAAGCATGTTTGTGCATGATTTACATTTTTAGTGTAAAGATGACATACACTTAGCATGCTGTGCTGAGTGTGTGAAGTTAACTAACCACAAACTGATACTCCTACACTAGCATGAAGCATTTTGCAGAACAAAGGTCATTAACTTGGACACGAGTGTTTAGTGTTTAAGTGAAAGTATTTCTGTTTTGTATTGTTGTATTTTCACTGCATAATTTCCAAGCAACAAGTTCACAGTAGGTTTACTGTCAGCTCTGTCAGATCAGATTCAGCTTGTAATGTTATGACGGCAACAAGGACAGGTCATTGATTTAAGCAGGTGAGCTGTGTGAGGACCTAAACAGCAGAGTTCCATGTTATTTTTGCCTGTTTTTTGTAGTGTAGAGTCATCCTTCTCCAGACCTTTACCCATTTTTAATTTTTTTATTTTTTTTTACTTGTTTTGGGGCAGCTGGTGGTCTAGTGGTTATCATAAGGTCATGGGTTCGATTCCCAGGGCTGCTAGTGTTACCACTAAGATACCGTCCCCACACAGATACCGTCCCCACACACTGTTAAATGCAGAGAAAGTAGTTCACACTGTGTGCTCTGGGGTGGTGTGTTCATGCGTGTCTGTAAGGGGCCACTTTACTTTATTCTCACTCACTTGAATAATTATTATTGTGTTTTGCTTGTACAACTATTGTAAGAACAGAAATATTGATGAGCTGAATCATGGACAGTGCTGAAATTTCAGCTCAATCTTTGGGGTGGTCAATTGTACAGTGTTGTCACAGTGGAAACCTGCAATATGTTTGACTTTAAAGTAGGGATGCACCGTTTGCAATTTTCTTGGCCAATTCCGATTACCGATTACCGATTGTGTGATCGGCCGATACCGATTTTTCCGATTCTGATTTTTTCCCCCCAGATAACAGGAAATTAGAGTTGCTGAGACATTGACACAAAAAAATGAGTTTCAACTTTTTTAATGTAATGTGGT
>JBBPCW010000006.1:16708587-16720063 GCA_037974425.1 Phenacogrammus interruptus
GGTATCGGCGAGTACTGAAATGCAAGTACTCGTACTTGTACTCGTTTTCCAAAAAAGTGGTATCGGTGCATCCCTAATTTATTCCTCTTTACTAATTTGTCAGTGAACTATTTGGTAAATCTCAAAATTGTCTGAATTGCTTCTGTTGTCTAGGTAACATGTTGCCCAAGTGACAACAACTTGAATAACATCTCCGTCCCTGTGGAGTTCATTTCACGTCATAACTGTCAGGGCACATTCACGTTCGTAGATCATCGTTGTGTGGCCACAGTTGGCTACCAGCCTCAGGTCAGCACTTCAAGACAGATGCTCAGCTAGTCCACCACGCTGTTTACCGACTCTTGCTTTTTGTCTTTCTGGTGATTGTAGAGATTGTTTGTAGCTGTAGATAACCTTGTTTTTTCTGTATTTGTAGGATTTACTGGGTAAAAACTTTCTTGAACTGGCCCATCCAGAGGACCAAGGCCTACTCAGAGACAGTTTGCAGCAGGTGTGTGTGTGGATGGGTGTAAATGTGTGCAAGTTCATTGGTGTTACAAGTTCTGAGGGATATGGTTTATCTTGTTGACACAGGTGGTGAAGCTGCATGGTCAGGTTTTGTCCGTGATGTTTCGATTTCGAGCCAAATCACGAGAGTGGATATGGATGAGAACTAGTTCTTTCACCTTCCAGAATCCGTACTCAGAAGAGATCGAGTACATCATCTGCACCAACGCCAATGTTAAGTAAGGCTACATGTGCATGCACACTCACACACACCCCTAAACATTCATACACTCCTGTTTGTTGGCCAGAAATCCATGTATCATGTTTTAAACTTATTTCTTCAGTACCTACTTGGATTACTTTTATTGTGTGGAGAAATCTAAACAGTAAAGTAAAGCAGTAAAGTAATTGTGATGTTTGCTGTAATTACGTGTCCTGTATGTGTATTGCATTGTTATATTATCAGTAGTCACTCAGGATTGATTTCTAAATAAATGATAAGAAAGAATAAAAGTTAAATAAAGTTTATGCTTACTATTGTCATTCACAATATCATTATGCCATTCCATCCTTGTAATTCTTCTAGCTAAGATTGTAGAAGGTGGTACAGCGAATCTATGGCTGAGACACATATAGTCAGCCCTTAGCTCTTGATCCCAAACAGTAGAATTCCTGATTAACAACCAGAAGCTCTGGCTTCGATCTTTGTCAACAAGCAAGTGAAAATTCAGTAACATACTGGGCCTTTTTCACATCTGTAATCCATTTTATTATCCATATCCACATTATCCATTGTAATCCATTCATTATTTCAGCTCTGTCATGTACTTCCCTTCACTGTGCATTGTGGTCCACTATATAGGTGTACACTTACATCTGACCACCATTTGTTTTATTCATCACTGGTCAGTTTCAGACCAAAGGATGAGTGTCCCCCTAGTACAGTTTGGCTCGCATTTTGTGTTTGTGTATGTGTGTGTTTGAGAGAGACAAAGAGCGCAAGCATATATGTAGAAAAGTGCAAGTCGACTCTGACCATCCTATCTCCACTCTTCCTCTCCCTCCTTTCCCCCAAACCCTCCCTTTTGTTCTGCGTGGCAGTAAAGCTCCAAATCAGGATGCCCTCTCCCCTCTGTCTTCCCCGAGGGGGGCACTGCCTCCTTCTCTGGGGCAGAACAGCCCAAACTGCCCCACTGCTTCCAGCCCGGGGCAAATGACCACCAGGTGAGAGCAGTTATTACCCCAAAGCGGCTGTGGATCTCCATGACCTTGCTGCACTGGACTCCCCTCGTTTAGCTCCTTTATTTAGTTCCTTTTCTCTCTTTCCTCTCCGTGGTGATCCCTCTTTCTGGCTTTCTGTTGGGGTACAGATTAGTAGATCTAACAGCATGACTGTAGGAACTCTGCCGTCCCTCTCTGTACAGTCCATGGTCACAGGAAAACATTGCTGGTTGCCAGGTGATGGGTTTGTCATGGTTTGTAGGTGGTGGGTTTATGAGAACGGACATTGAGTATATTCTTATTTTTCTGTTTCATCTCTCCCTCTCTCACTTCCTCTCTCCCTCACACGTAGGCAGCTGCAGCAGCAGCAAGCAGAGCTGGAGGGAGGTGCAGGGAGAGAAGACATCTATGAGGCTGGACAGGTGTCTCTTCCTCAGGTGAACACATACTCCACTATACTGCAGACTTTGTGTCTAGTGGTAAAGGACATTGAATGTGTTGATCGCTCTGTCCCTTTCTCTGTCTCTCTCTCTTTCTCTAGGTTCCATTGCAACCAGTAGTTGTAGGTGCTGATCCCAGTAAGTACTTTTATTGATTTCTTCATGGTAATGCTGTTTTAAGGTCAAAGAACACATACATACCTAGACACACACTGACAGTTCTCTATTTTCATACCTTTTAAACCTTGTCCTCCAGATCACTCTAAGGCTATGCTATCCACTGCGCCCCCTCCTGGTCAGCAGGTTTACGCTGCGGCTCCTTCATTCAGTGCCACCTCTCGCTCCAGTGAGCCCTTCAGGTACCTATGTGAAACATGCATACATGTCCATACGTGCATGCAAGCACACAAAATCTCACCCCAGCAATCCCTTTATGTATCTGTCGCAGCCATCTCATATTAATTGCACTAGTGAAGTTTCTCAGTCCTGTTTTAACATAATCCATTTTTGCGTCTGTCTGTCTGTAGGTCACCAGCGATTGCCCAGCAAATGCCACAGGCCCCTCCCTCTGCAGGTCAGCTCCTGGCACATATGTCCCGTCAGAGTGCCCCCTCTGGACCTGCTGTGAATGGCACAAGCCCCATCCAGGCCCAGTCAAGCAGCGCACCACCCAATGGAGCCTGGCCCCCCTCACGACCCCCCTTTAGCTCACAGGTAGGTTACAAACACAACAGCTTGTGTGTATTCACTAGATTTGATGGCTCTTTTGAAAGTGAATGTCTTTCTATTCGGCAGGTGGGAGGACAGACAGGGAAGGTTCCGTCACCCCAGTTTCCCTTGGGAACCTTCAGTTCCGCCCCTCCCCCCTCATCATCTTCGTCTTTTGGTCAGATGGGTGGAGCTTCAGTTAATGTACCGTCCAATACACCAAGCTACCCTCAGCTCAGCAGTAATCCTTCTACCACTGGCTACAGTAAGTAAGCCTTCAACTGTCGAATTTTGACTAAAAACATCACTCAAATTATTACTTGGCAAGTGAAATATAAGGCTCATCAGTGAACAGAGGGGTGTTTGTTTCAGATTCCATTTGTCTAAAGATCCTCAAACGTGGCTGTCCCCCAGGGCTTGCAAATTCAGCTCCCTTAGCTTGAGTGTGACTAAATGCAATCCTACTTCTCTGAACAGCTAGGCAGTGTGCATGCTCTTGTTTGTTGCCAGAAATGAATATAGCCAAGCATGCTAGTTCAGAGCAGAGCAGAGCAGTAGGAGAGTTGTTAGTGTTCAAAAGCAGGTAATTAAGATTGGGTCTCACAAGCCCTACTTCTGACTTACACTGAGGAGTCATTTGAGCTTTGTCACCAAATGGGACACAGAAATGGCTTCTTTAACAGGCAAATCCCATTGGAGTGACATGCAGGATGATCAACCATAAATCTGTATTTCTCCACAAAATGCTCATTCTTTTCAGAGATGTGTGCTACTGTGGACTAACTAGCATTTTGGTAAAATCAGAATGTGGTAGACAGGGACAATATGACGGTGTTTGTTAATGTGGTGTGATATAGTAACAAAACATCATCATTTCTGCTATGAGTGCTGACTAAGTTTTTCTTTACAAAGTAAGCACAATCAATCCTGGTCAAGTAGATTTATATGCAGCACAGTGTGTTGCATTCGATAATTTTTGATGTTCTTTTTAAAATGGATTACTGATTGTTAAATGAACATTTTAAATGTAAATCTATGTTAAATTCTGTATCTCTCTCAGATGATGTCAGTCAGTCGAGGTCTCAATTCCCCACAAGAGCAACAGAGGCATCAGGGTGGCAGCAGTGGCAGAACCAGCCTCATACTCCAAGCAATGCAGACACGCATCCTCACATGCAAAATAACCAACCGGAGATGTTCCCTGTGAGTAATGCGTGCACATAGGCACATGGACACTAATGCATATTAACTTTTCTTTTTTAATATCACATTTTTCCTTCCAGGATGTTCTGTCCATGTTGGATCAGTCTGCAAACTTCAACAATGAAGATTTTGGAGAAATGCCCATGTTCCCTCCTTTTGCTGAGTGATCCATCTCTTCATTTCTTCTGTCCACTGTTCCTCTTCTCTAGTTCATTGATCACAGAGCAACAGAGGGATTGTTTAAAGCCATAACGTAAGAAAAAAGAGAGAGAGACGAACAGGAGCTAGCACACAGGGTACAACCGAACTGGCAGGTCCACTCCAGCTGTGTTTTCGAGTTGAACTTGTTCAACTGCAGAAGCAGCTCTGTGTTTAAAAAAAATACGCACAAGTGCACAAACTGAGCACGACGAGTCCAACACACTGAGTTACTTTCCCTCCCCCCACCTCCGTGACACACACAGACACACATTTGTGCCCAGGTTCAGATATCAGACCACAGTTGAGTTTCTGAGGTGTCTGAGATCAGGTGAAGGTATGAGGTGAGAGCCTGGTACATGTTGTTAAAGTTAAGTATAATTTTTGCACTATCTCCTTATACCCTAGGAATCATGCTCAGTTATGGAAGGTTGTTCCTTCTGTAAATAATGACATGCCCCTGTTAGCATGGAAGTACACTGCCTGTCAAAGGTTTGAGGATAGTTTGCATTCTTTTTAAGTAATGTTTTCAGTGTTAGTTCTAAGTTCTTAAAAGGTGTGGGTGCAAGAATTCTTTTAAAATATAAAACAACTGTTTACTGAAACATTTCTGATGACTCAGCTGCACGTTCATTAACGTATCTCTTTCATATGAAGAGTGGGTTTTGTCTAATTAGTTAAACTATATTTAAACGCACATATTGTCCTTCAAATGGTTTAAACAAGTCTACATTACAACAAGCTGATAAAATGGGTGGGGCATGACAAGTATTTGTTTGAGCTAATTTTGCCACATGCAGGCAAATATCTGAACAGCTTTTTGTTTTAGCCAATCGTAGAAAAATGTTTAAGTAAGAGGTGAAAGAAGTAAGGTTCTAAAACAGCCTGTTTTGAATCCAATGTTTTTGTGATGTCACAAAAACCAACAGTGACATTCCCAACCATTTTAGTGTGCAGCGGTTTAACTCATTCAAGATGCAGTTTTAACTCTGGAATGGAATGTTTCACCTGTATTGCATGAGGCACAATACAGGACAGCTGGTTGGAACAAAGATCAGTTCAAAAGGCATAACAACAAAAACCCTGTTAATAAGTTTGGAAAATGTCCAAGTAAAAATGATGTTTGTGGTACATAAACCACATAAACATCAAAAATAGACCCTAGAGAAAAACATGAAATACATTAAAAAAATTTCTTAACAAGACAAAGAAACAATTTTATTATTTTGATAATTTGATTTTTATAGCTGGCTCCAAACTTTTTGCATGCAGTGTATTCATAACATATCTGGATGTGCATGTTTGGACATGCACACACGTTTTGTTCATCCTTTCTCGATTTTTCTGGGTGCGAGCGTTGCTCTTACTCCTTTTCTGGTCATGTGATTGTAGTTTGTTTGCTTTTTTTAACAGATGTTTTTTATGAGAACAATTGATTAGAAGGCAAAAGACAGCAAAGCAATAATCATGAGCAGAAATTGAGCGTTTTAAAGCCATTGTTTGCTAAAAGTGATGTTGTGATGTAATTATGAGACAAACATTCAGGGTTCTGTTACTTTCCCCCCAGTTATTTTTATTATTATTTTTTTAAAGTTTATAAAGTTGCCACAAAATTGGCACTAGTGAATGGTCAGAGACCAGCATACCACTGCTAACTAAATATCTAGAAGAACCTGATGTTTGGAGTAGTATTTATTACTGTTATCTAATCAGATTAACAATAATCTTCATTTATTTTATTTTCATTTTGTTCAAAATATCTATTTTGAAAATTAAAACTGATTTAAGATGCGCCATTGAACCTTCTTGGATTATAACCCTACAGTCCATACCACCATTGATAGATATACAGCTCAGTCCACAGCTGGACATTTTAAATGGGCTTCTTTTTGTCCTCCTTGTCCCTTTACATCAGCTGCACTCTGAAATCCAAGGGTTCTTGTATTTTAAGTCTGTTTTGAAATTATGGACATGTTGATCCAAACCTCCTTTGTTTTTAATTTCTTTTTAAAGTCTGCATTTGCCTTTGGGTGCAAGACTTGCTTAAATGCTAATTCACATACTGGAAAATATGTAAACAGTGTCAGCTGTTACTTTTTTCCAGACGTAGCGAGGGCAGTGTTCTGGTGTGTTTGTTTTAATGTATTTGTTTGTTTCAAACCACTTTGGGGGTTTTTGTCCAGATTTTTACAACAATGTGAATTGCAGTTTATATATTACACATAGATTCACAAATATATGGAAAATATATGTATATGAAATCTTAAACAAGACAAAGAGAAATGTTTGGCTTTTTGTATTAAATTGTTATATTGTCAACAATGGATTGTGGGTTTTCATTAAGACGAATTTTAGAAAAAATATTGAACATGAATTAGTATAGATCAGACATTCTCAAAGGCATTTATTTTACTTATTTGACCATTTTAATATCTTAATGCAGAGAGAGACGGTGAACGAGACAGAGACCCAGACTGCCAGTGAGGGGCAACCTCAATGCTTCAGCATATGAAGACATTTTGGAAAACCTCACGCTTTGAACTTTGTGGATACAGTTTGGAGAAGAACCTTTTCTATTCCAGCAGGACTGTGACCCAATACACAAAGTAAGCTCTGAGACATGGTTGGATATGTTAGGTGTGACTTGACTGGCCTGCACAAAATCTTGTGGAAAGCCTTCCAAGAAGAGCGGAAGCTGTTACAGCAGCAGAGAGAGGATCAACTGTATTTTTGTTTTTTGAGGACGTATTAGTTTGTCTTGGATTTCAGCCCCGATCTAGTCTGGGTCCACAGGCCACAGCGTGAGGGAGCACATTGTAAATCTCGCCACGTTTTACAGCAGTGGCTTATACTGAAACGAACCCAACCGGAACGATGTTTTGAGGAACTGCGTCACTCTGATCATGAATGAAACAGAAGCTCATCGATCATCCCTGTCTGTGATCCGTGCTCCTCTCTCTCTGTTAGTACTGTAAAGTATCTCTTTAACCACTTGTGTATTAGGTTTCCCTTTACTCATCTCTCTGTGTCCCTCTTAGCTGCTTCCCAGCCCCTCGCTTTTCTTTTCTCTTTCCAGTTCTTTCTCTCTCCTTTTGGTTGGCACAGAGGGATTGCTGATGAATTGTTTAGGGTACGTTTACTGTTTCACAGCTTGCTTTCTTCATTCCTTAACATCCATCTATGGATGTCAATCTACTTCTTAGTTCTATTTCATTTGTTTCATTATCACTGTTGCTTCATTGGTATAACAGCCAGAACACAAATGTGAAAAGCCCCACTGATGAATATCTCTTGGTCTTTCTTTCCTTTCCTCCTTCTCTTCTTTGTTTCCTGTTGGTCACCTGTTCCCTTTTTCCCCATGGCATTCAAACAGCCAATCTGCATCTGATTGGTGTAGTTCAGTTTTCGACTCCTATTTCTCTCGCCAGCACATTAACCTGCTCCCTCTCTCATTTCCTTCCTTCACTTACCAGCATCTCTCGCTCTCTTTTCCCTCCCTTAATGGGGCGTCTGGTTAGGGCATTGCCCTGCGACCAAAAGGTTGTGGGTTTGAATCACAGGGTTGCCAGTGGCACCACTGAGGTACCCTTGAGCAATGTGCCGTCCCCACACACTGGCCCATAGTCACTGCATCACTGATGGCCCGCTGCTTCACTTGGTGAATGGGTTAAATGCAGAGAAAGAATTTCACGCTGTATGCTATGTTCACACGTGACTATAAGGGTTACTTTACTTAATTTCCATGTTCCTAGAATACTCCATCTCTGGGCCCTCCTGTAGCTCACCTCTTCGATCTGCTGATGGATGCTCAGCAGGGTTTCTGCCTGGAGGGACTCTCATCCAATTAAAGGCATGACCGTTACCAAACTCCTGTTTAACTATTCATCTGTGATGCAGGTGCCAGGTGTGGGTGTGGGGTGTCCGGCAGGGCAGTGTGGACACGCTGATACCTGCGATAAGAGAAGTAGTCAGAGGTGACTGGAGACAGCAGGGTTAGTTGTCGGCAGCGGCCATACAGAGGATTTACTTTTAAAGCATATAGTTTATTAATGTGAACCAAAAGTGATCTGAGCTGTTTGATGTCAACAGAGATCAACGAAAGCGCAGGCTGTATCGATCACAGCCATTCTTGAGATGGAAGAGAACGAGCTGAAGATGGGAAGTTATCAGCTGGAGGTGACTTGTGTGAACAAATCATGGATATTCTAAGGGAGTTTGAATCAAAGGCCAAGCTGGAGGAACTTCGTGGACGAACTGTTTCTTGCTGAATGGTAAAGTCTAAGGGTAGCACTGTCCAGAGCCATCTGAATAGTCGTTAACCTCCCTCCTCCTGCGTCCCAGATGGACATTGATGTGGACTTGGGCTTTGCTCTCTTCTTCTTTCTGCTCCTGTGTGTGTTCTTGTTGGCCACGATGGTGCGGTGTGCCCAGATGGTGCTGGATCCTTACAGAGCCATCTCAGTCTCCACCTACCAGGAGGAACAGGTGGAGGGATGAGCATACCTCAGCAGTCAACAGAGAGGATTACAAAGCTAAAACCAGACTGATCCACTGTTTGGTAAAACTTAAATTTGGTAACTCACTTGGTAATTTCCTACAGGGCTGACTACTGCAATTCTCTCCTCACTGGAATTCCCAAAAAGTTCATTAGACAAGACAGCTTCAGCTCATTCAAAATGCTGCTGCTAGAGTTCTAAATAAATCCAAGAAAAAAAAGAGAGCACATTACTCCAATTCTCAGATCTACAGAAAGATTAAATGTGGGAGCAATTGTCCAATTACACAGGTACAAACATGGTAGCATATCTGATCGTAGAATAAAAGTGTACAATTTCTTTCATTTTTAATGTAACGTCTTGTTTTTAATGCGACACACTTTCTCTGGCAGATTTGGCAGAACTTTTATTTTGTCCACCAGCACGTATGGTGAATGCCTGAGACTTTTATTTTGAAAAAGGTGAAGCTCCTGCTGCAGTGGTGTCTCTCAGCATGCTGTGTCTCATGCTGGAGGATAAAACTCTGTTTTTATCCCTTCAGTGATGTCCCTGGACATCCCTGATTAAAACTTCGTCCATCGTTCTTTCCTTCTTTCCCGTAAGACTCTTCTGGCCCATATTGTATATGTAAGATGAAGATCAATGTCCGTGACCCGAGATATACAAGGTTAAAGTGTTTGTGTGAATCAGTCCCTACAATAGTGTTTTCAGGTTTAATATGTTCTGTGGGGGGGTTGTGTGTTTTGCAGGAGCGGAAATGGCTTTACTGGGGACTTTGCTGAAGTCTGGGGTCTCGATGCTACACTGCGTGAGACATTTCAGTACCGGTAAGTTCAGCAGTAGTCGAATCCGTTCAATACTGAGTGTAGTCACTGGATGTTGAAGCCTGTCTGAGTGTTGTGTACACTTCGCTGTGCTGATGTATTTTTGTTTTTTCCATATTACTATTACTACTAATTTGTTAATAGCAATACCAAAACTACATTATTATTAGTGAGTATGATTATTAGAAATGATTGTTGCTATTAAAATGTATGCAATAGTCCATGTGTCCCTGCCCAGTACTTGTCAAGGACACTATGTGCTTAAAGTTTCATTTTATTCTGTTTCTTTCTCTTTGTTAAGGAACGTGTTCTCTTGTGCGAATGCATGCCATCCCAAAGCCTAAATTTGTGGATCGGTGGAATGAGAAAAGGAGCATGTTTGGAGTATACGACAACATTGGCATTTTAGGTGAGTTCTTGCAAGTATCAAAATAAGTCCTACTGAAAATCTGATTGCCTGCAGAATTTACCTGGTGCTCTAGCTACACATTTCCATAAGAACTACTGAATAGGTAACACCAATAACCAGTCAGTTTTACCTTTTAGATTGCACTGCATTAATTGTAGTGCTGTACACATAGAACTCCAAACAATTTGACATGGTGGGTGACATGGATTAATCAGGCATGCTGGATGTAATAAACCATTCGTGCTTTGCAGATGCACTAATCAACCATGCCATGTAGGGGAACGAGACGTTAGGACTCTTAACTATACCGTATGGGCAGGCACATGACTGCTACACTGCATGTGGAGGGTTAATGCTGTATTGTTTGGTCACTGTAAGGGTTGCTGAGAGATTGACTGTCCCTTTGCCTGGTTAGGTGACTTTAAGGCTCACCCCAAGGACCTGATCATTGGACCTGTCTGGTTGCGAGGTTTCCGTGGCAATGAGTTCCAGCGCCTCACTCGAAAGAAACGGATGGTGGGTAATCGGATGATGACGGAGGACCGACACAACCTGGAGAAGAGGATCCGCTACCTGTACCGCCGCTTCAACCGCTATGGAAAACACAGATAGAGACTGTGGCTCCTGCTTTCTCTCCCATCTTCACTCTGCCTGGTGTCAGACCTTTTGTCTTTTGGATTTAAAAATGACCAATTAAATGTTGTTACAAACCTGTAAATACATTTTTTGTATTATTATGCAGACTAAAGAATCAATGCTGTCAAAAGATGCTTTAAAAGCACATTTTGACACCATTCCGCAATGCAAAAATATGAATGTGCATAATGGAGGTATCTGCCGTCTGCTAATTAAGTAATGCACCAGAAGTTTCAGTCAAGTTAACCCAGTCCAGTACATTTATCTAACACACTTCCGGCTCCTACTTAACCCAGTTCAGCACATTTAATGAGTCACTCTCTCCAGATCATTCGTCTTCCTCCTAAAGTTTCAATTCAAAATACAGAATCAAATTGTAAATCTGTTTGTTTATTAAAAATATGGACATGAAACAGTACATCCAAAAGGAAGGGGGCTAGAAGTAAAAAAATGTATAACAAAAGTATTATCTGGCTCACTGTGCACTCTTAACAATAATAAATAATCTTACACCTAATGTAGAGAAAACGTTATTCTGTTGCTTTCAGTGGAAAAAACTTCCATTAAGTTGTCTGAGCGAGAATTAGTGGGAGAGCGAGCTGGGGCTGGGGAAGCCAGTAAACGAAGCCTCAGGTAGAACAGAGAGATCAGCGTCGACCTGCAACACAGAACAAATACAGCAATCTCACACACACATCACTTTTGGGCCTCTGTGGACACATATTCAAACAACATCCCAAGTGTCAAGTATTTAAATGAATCCTGCCTTGATACCCAGTAGTGTTGTTTTTGGCGGCCCATTTTCATTTTAGTTTTAGTCTAGTCTTTGCGTCAAGCTGACATTTTAGTTTTTAT
>JBBPCW010000006.1:16720163-16737983 GCA_037974425.1 Phenacogrammus interruptus
AGAGAGAGAGAGAGAGAGAGAGAGAGAGAGAGAGAGAGAGAGAGAGAGAGAGAGAGAGAGAGAGAGAGAGAGATCTTATCCTTGATGATCTTATCCTTGAGCCTTGATGTCTAGACGAACAGAAATTTCTCAGTATAAAAATTTTACTCTGACTTCCATACACAATTAGGTTTTTTAATCCTTGCAGACACAAGGATACAGATGAGAGAACAATGATTATGATTTACACATGCAAAAAGGATAAATGGCATTATTGACATTTTGATGCTGTGTATGGGTGACACTTTGGTTGTAGACTGGTTGTTCACTTCTGTTTAATAACATTTACAAAAAGTTTTATTTACCATTTTATACACTTCATTCATTCATGCAATAGATTTCTTGTACTCCCTTATTACTAATTTAATAACCTCACTTTTAAGCAGGAGTATCACTGTGGAACATGACTATCTAAGGCAGCATGAATACAATTGAATGTCATTCGATTTTAAATTCATAATCTTCATTTGCTAAAGTTATACAGAACAACCACTGCTTATCTGCTAGCTTGGAACAGGGAGAACATCATGAGGAACATATTTACTTCAGTTTCTCATGAGTCCTTGGCTCAGGTTTAGAAGTCAATATAAGACAGTGTGTCTTGAATCTGTCATGTCAAGTTGAATGTGTCATAGTTCCCTGGAAGAAAACAGTGTGTTTGAGTATCTGGGCAAGTGTCAGAGCACTGAACAAACAAGCATGTGCTCTACAGAGCTTCCCCTTGGACAGAGCAGCCGAGGCTGGCAGGCAGGGAGAGGAATTCCAGTCAGGATTACTCTTTCAGACACAACCCCACCTCCAATCTCCCCCCAAAACCTCTCCTACATTCTGCTGTTATTGCAGGGAGATTAGGCGGAAAACTTTAGCCCATATCAAGTGATGGAGCGCGACACTAAGAAAACATTCTCACCACTCTGATCTTTCTGCTTGTCTGTCCTTGTGCTTCTGTCAACTTCCATCACTCGTTATGTGAAACTTTCATCTCTCATCATGTCCCTCTCTTTTTTCCTTCATACTCACTGCCTTATCCTGTGTTGACTTGGAGAACTGATAACCCCTCACACTTTTTCATATCATCAAAAGTTTGGACACAAGTGACTGTTTTGGATGAGGTGTCTCCTCATGAAGCTACTTGAGAAGAGGAAGGGAGTTTCAGAGAGCTTTAAAACTGTCCCCTACAAAATAATAACCAATCTTATGATTAGTTCTGACTGAATGTGTTGGGTCTAATTTACATACACTTCATGGACAAAAGTATTGGGACGCCAGACCATTACAACAGAAACTGTAATGACATAAAATACATAGAGTTTAATATGAAGTTGGTCTCCCATTGCAGCTATAACAACTTCCATTCTTTGATAGCTTTCCAGATTTTGGAGTTTCTATGGGAATTTCTGTCCTTCCATTTTGTAGAGCATTTATGAGTTCAGGCACTGATGTTGGAAGAGAAGGCCTGGTTCACAATCTCTGCTCCAGTTCATCACAAAGGTTTTGGATGGGTTTGAGGTCAGGCCTGTGTGGGCCAGTCAAGTTCTTCCACACTAAACTCATCCAGCATGTCTTTATGGACTGGGGCACAGTCCTGCTGGAATAGAAAAGGTTCTTCCCCAAACTGTGTCCACTAAGATGGAAGCATGGAGTTGTCCAAAATGTATTGGTATGCAGAAGCATTAAGATTACCCTTCACTGGAAGTAAGGGGCCTAACCAAACCCAGAAAAACACGTGTGTCCCATTACTTCTGTCCATACAGTATAACGATATATCACCCCTACACTCTTTTGGGTTTTATTTATTATCAGAAATGCTTGAGTATGATTCTATTGGTTGGGCAGAAGGGTTTAATATAGAATGTATATTGTATGTGTTTGTTCCTTTTTTCTGTGCATAACCTTTATATAAAAGTAGAAGCATAATAACACAGGTAAAAAAAAATTTAATCATCAGAAACCACAACACACTTTTCTAAACCAGTTTTTCATGCTGATTTCAGATCTGCTTTCAGTTTTTTTTAGTTACATCAACTTTTTGAATTATGAGTAACAGATTTGCAATAGACCAATAAAGTATTTGTTTAAATATTTTCAGTGTGAAGTCAGACAGGCGGACACTGTGGCACAGATATAATGATCAGTGTCAGTCAGCTACCACCGTTTCTTCAAAAACGCTTAGCATATGATTATTATATACTAATTATACTAACTATCATGCAATATATAACTAGCTTCATCACAAAAACTGTAAGTGTGGGAAAAACTAAACAAAGATTTTAAATCAGCATGAAAAACCCACATAAACTTATCTCTGATGATTTTGACCTGTTGACCTGTGTAATCATATTGATGCTCCTTTTGTGTTATTTTCTTAGTGATTCTCTTTTGTTATTTCATTATTTTCATTATTGCTTTTCTATAATTAATAATGTTGAAAAAACAATAAATAAAGACAAACCCTTTATAAGTCGATGCTCAAAACTGGGAAAGTAAAATCAGTTTAGTCAGTATTAAAATCTGAATACCCCAGGGCAATTAATATGTTGAAAAATAAAATACATCTTCCACAGGAAACATACCATATTTAAATATTTATTTGCTGAGTTCAATATCATAACATTCATACGTGAACTTTGGCACAGATCATATTTTATGTTTTATGTTGAAAATGAATAGCTGTGTCTTCATCTGGTAAGCTTGCTTAAATGTATTGTCTGTTAAACTGAACTGGTATCTTGTGCATCTAGGCTGGGTTGAGTGCTTATACAGATGTTGTATAGATGCACCGAATGTGCAGTATTTCAGTTAAATAGTTGACGTGGATTTAAACTGTTTTTCAGGTAACAGTTGTGGACTACTTAAGCACTGATGTACGTCGCTCTGGATAAGAGAGTCAGCTAAATGCCGTAAATGTAAATGCATTAAAGTGTGCAAAGGAGTGTCCTCTGTATGTGTACTGAACAGTGCTGCAAATTTGTCATACGATTATCTTTAATATCTAATGTATGTGACCACTGTACTGTGGACAGTTTGAGCGCAAATGTATTTTCACTACTATGTCTCTAATGAAACTCACTTTCATGTTTCAAAAAATGTGTTTGGGAGTGCAGTCCCAAGACAAATTTATTTATATTTGTTTATATTTATAACTCTAACACACTGAATTTGCTGTAAAAATTATGAAGGCTAAGGGCAGAATATGAGCTTGTAAGAATATGTACATCTACGGTTTAAAGCAAACAAACAAACTCTTTTGAGTCTGTTATAGTTGTCTCTCAAAAAGAGGACCAAAGAATTAACCAAATAGGCCAAATCCAACAAAACGGCCCGTTCAGGACCGAAAAGGGGGAAAATTCTTGAGTGGATATCCAACCCTGACCTGAATGAACAGTTACTGAAGACAAAACTGCATGTAAAAGCTGCATTACAGGCCTGGCAGCACATCACTGGGGAAGATCCCCAGCAACAAGTGATGTCTGTGGGTCACCAGCTAAAAAGGATTCCCAGTATCACATTGGTGCCATCTGTACACTTTACTGAAAATGGTTTTATAAAGTGTCAAAAGCGTTCTTTGATTTGTAACAGTGGTGAAACCATTTCTTCTGCTTCACAGACTAAAAAAAACTCTATTTAGGTTCAGGTTTTCCAAAACAACACTTTAACCAGGCAAAGGAACATTCATGCATTCAAATGGTTATTTGAGCGTTCACGTAGAACCATTGCCTTCACTAAAGAACCCGCAAAGAACCCTTTTTTACAATGTGGCTTTAGTATATTTTAACCAAAAGAGTACTTTACAGGAAAAGGAGAAAATCTTCATAACTTTCAGTTTCAGTGAATGTAAAGTCATTTTGAGTAAAGAGAACGTTCTGATGGTATTTGAGTGGCAGCAGTATTTTCAAATAATAAAAAAATTGATATATAATTTCTTAATATAAGGAAGCACTCAAGGGCCTGCAGCATCATACACAGAATTTAAAATAGAAACAGCTTTCAATACAGATATGCCCAAAAAATGAGAATACATACATACATATATATAATGTAATGTAATGTAATGTAATATGTACTGGGGGAACAGAAATATCTAGACACAGACATGACAAAAATTTAGCAGGCAAAGCAGGTTCCATCTGTTCCCACAATAAAGCACCTGTTGATCTAGAAAATGATTTAATTCTGAGTGTGTGAAGTGTGTGTAGTGCTTTACCTTTTCTGTGCTCATCAGAGATCTTCACACAGGATCTTCTAGGTGCTGCCTTTCAAACTCTTTGTGAAAATGGTTACAGTTTCTCTTCCTCGGCCACTCCACTTTGCCCCACTGTTGCTTTTCGCCTCCGATTGTGGGGGGTAGTAAAATCCCTGCACTGTGCTAAATCTCCCCCTCTCCCCCTCTGAATGCCCCCTGTCTCCCCCCAGCCTCACTCTCACGAATCGAGGTCAGAGATGTGGTGCAGTTCAATGCTGCAGCTCATTGCTGACCACATTCAACTCACAGCCCTCCTCTCTACAAACCCCAAAATAAAATAGCAGTGACACAGTGAATTCTTCCCCTCACTTTGCATGGATTTACCCAGTGTAGGCTCCTTCTGGGCTCCAGGCTAGTGCCTTACTTGTACTCCCCCTCTCTCTCAGACAATGTCTTCCCTCTCTCTCACTTGCTCTCCATCCCTCCCTTTCTCGCTCACTCTCTTGCTCTCTCTCACTCGGAATGAATAACAATGAGGTAACGGGACTGGGCTCTGAATAGCACTGAGGCGGAGAAGAATGATTAAAGAACTCCATACCACCGCCACTGGCTGCCACATCTACTACCCATCCAGACTCAAAGTCTTCTCTTAAACGACAGTTGCAATGGGTTTTCTCAAAATACACACATTTTATAAAACTATGTTGTTGTTTTATACATTTGTTTGTTTGTTTGCTCATTTGAGAGCACAAGAAGACACCCAACTGGCTTCCATAGGCCATGGAACAAGGCAGCAAAATTGCTTTTGGAAACTGTAATATACTGCTAATGCGGCAATGCAATATTCTCCAAGAGTTGTGCTATTATCTACATCTTATGCTTAGACCTAATAAAGAACGGAATGCATGTAATTTAACTTGTCTATGTTTGTGACATTTTTACTGCTTTAAACTAATTTAAATGGTGTGGGAAGTATTCATTATGTTCACATTACATTCTTTGGATCCTGAAAGTTTAAAAAAAGGATGAACAAAAGCTAACTATCTCTTAAAAATAAAATTAGCTTACATTCTTCAAAATGTCCACAACTGGAGTGCTGTTGGACCCTTTAGAAGACACATTTCTTCTATATTTTTCGAAAAATGTGTCTTGTATCGGCGTCTGATCACCTTGAATTTGTCTCCTGACTTGACTACATCATATTTCCCAGTGATTACATGTTTTATTTTCCTCACCATTACCCCACCTGCCATTGTGAAAAATGTCCATCCTGGTATCTTGTTTCACTATTAATTATGCCACAGAGCAGAAAGAAAATGCATTAAAAATTCCCATTCACACTGATTTTTTAAATCCATATTAGCCAAGTATGTTGTAAAAACATCTGTTTGTTAATCTACAGTACTGTGCAAAAACCGAGGCCGCCCTTTAATTTATTTCCAATCAAAACCATCCATGAGTTATTAATTATTAATTCATCAGCATTAGAACATACAGTTCTATTTACTTAGGGAAATGATACAGAAGTTACCAACTAAATAAAATATCAAACCTATCATTATTAAATTTGTCTACTCTTTACTTTTGTGCACCCTACTGCTCCTTTAACTCTTCTTCAGGTCTTAAACTCATTTAGTTTCATCCAGGTCCTCCCAAAACAAAGCTGCTGCCAAAGCAACCCCTGACACTATTTTCCCCTTCGAAGTGATGTTAACATTCACACAAGAAACTATACAAACACACCTCAGCTGCCTCACACCACTATTAACGATTACATTTCTGAGAATATTAGACAGATGACAATCCACATGCATAAGGATGGGGGAAATTAAAAGATATTAAGCTAAATAAATACAAATTGAACAATTGGTGCTCCTAACACCCATGTCAGACCTGGCAGACCACCAAAACTATCATCATCAAATAAACAACACTTTAACATCCACTTTTGCTCCAGTTCTGAAAAAAAATCCACCAATGTTTCTGTGCGTCCTTCCACTGAGTAGAGCTGACTCAACACTGTGGGTCTATAAGATTGTGTAACTGTTCAACAAGTGATTACTGAGAAACAGAAACTTGCACTGAGAAGAGAATTTACTCTAGAAAACTGAAAACTGGGCATCAGAGATGTAGAGAGGTATTATGGACTGATGAGTGTAAAAGGGCAATCAGTATCATGCTTGGACTATGAGAATTACAACTTTTGCAAATGTGTCTAAATGATGCCTTTAACGGAAAGGATAATCTTTTACTAAATGTTTGCACTGAATTGCATCAAAGCAGATAAAAGTTAATTTTGGAGAAATTATTTTAAAACACATTAGCTGTTTAAATCATTTATGTCCATGTAATTATGTAAGTTGATGGGATTCACTGAGAGAGACGGTTGGCTTGTGTAAATGAAAATTAGACAGAGCATTAATAAGAATTTGCGAATGTAAAACATGAGAAGATCATGTGAAAATTAAAACCTCAAACAAGCTGAATCCTGTGTGAAGGCCACTGGTTTTGTTTTGCTGAGCATTCAGGGCAGCAACCTCACACAATAGGGAAACCCTGGAGTGATATTAATGGAAAACTAAAAGCCTCTGTTGACGCAAAACAGTCCAAAAGATCATTGTGCAAATGAGAAAATATGGTTTTATAGATTCTTCAGAAGTGCATCTCTTTCTCTCATTTCCTCTTTACAAATAATAGATGGCTTAATGTGCTCTCCTTTATTTATTTGACACATAGGACCTTTGAACTCTCCACCTACAAGGTCTCAGCCCTTTCATTGAGCAGACAGAAGCAGAGAGGTCAGTGTGTCAGCGCTAATACTATTCTTTCCATCACTGACCCTGTGCTGGCAAACCAAACTAAACACAAGACAAACTCATCTAATGAAGAGCTGCAGTCTCCTGCAAACATAAATTACCTCTAATGAGTAATACATACCCCATATCTGAATGTACATTTACATTATTAAAATGGAGAAGTGACCCGATTTCATATGATGTGCTGTTTTGTACTGAGAGTTCTGACGTAATTCTTTTCACAGCGTTCTGAGCTCAATATATGCCGTCTTTAAACCAGCTAGTCTCAGCTCTGGCCCCGGAGGGTGACATCTCTGCTTAAACACTCCTGATTGAACACGGTTTAGTAAGGGTGTTTGAACAAAGGTACTACCAGACTGCTGGACACACGAGGAACCCCTGATTTCTACTGCCTGCGGTAATATGTCACTTAGGGAAACCTCAGGGAAATGAGTTTATAGTGATGCCCCCCTCAGGTTGTGGATGGGAAAGGCAGCACCAGTGTATTAACCCGTAGCATTTCTCTTCCACCACTAGAGGTAGTGGTTTGTTGATCTGTGGTGTCTGTATTCAGAATGTCTTCTGATATGTTACTGTTTTAAATTAAATATCAAACCTTCAGCTGCCTAATATAAAACGTGACATATAAACATCTGCAGATCCAGCAGTATATCTGCAGTGTATTATATATCAATATATGTGCAATATGTAACAGTTGTTGAACTTATTGCTGTTAGATCAGTTAAGGCAATTAAGGTGAGTGCTTTCTCCTCTTTGACAGGCACTTGTTTTATTAGGGTAATGTGTGATGAATCTGAGTCTGTAAATCTGCCTGGATTGATCATTGTTTTAGTTTTATACAGTCATGTATTTACCTGCAACTGAGTAAGACTGAGCAGCTGGCGATCTAGAGGTTAGGGAGTTGCCCCTGTGATCAGATAGTTGTGGGTTTGAATCCCAAGACTGCCAGTGGCACCACTAAGTTACCCTTGAGCTAGTACCGTCACCACACACTACTCCCCAGGTGCTGCATTGCTGGCTCCCCATTGCTTCACTCTCTGAACCGGTTACACGTAGAGAAAGAAGTTCACACTGTGTGCTGTGGAGTGACAATTTCTATAAGACTATCGGTGAAACAATGTTTCACCAAGAGAAATAATACAAAAAAACTTCAGAACTATCACTTTTTTATTGTGATAGTTCTATCACTTTTTTATTGTGATATTTCACTCTTTCTGTGATACTGGATCATCACTGATTTGTGTGTCTGCCCTTCCAGTAGTAAATCTCTTTGGTGCTTCTTACTTCCTCTCAAACTTTCCTGTATTAGCGACTGACGTACACAGATTCTTGGACTATGACCAAAGACAGGTTATACAGGCCAGGTATACTATATACTATATATCTTAAACTACAAACAAAAACATAGTTTAATGGGTGTTGGCCCACAGACCAGACTAATTTGTCGGTGTTCAAAATTGAACAAAAATATTTATTTACAGTGCACTGGTGAATTGATATGGCCACAATGGCCTGTGTAAAGCTTATATTTTCAGGAAACGACCAAGGGTGGCAATATGATGCGGGGCAGTTTATGTGGTATATAGTTAACTCTGTAAAATGGCATACAACATAAACCCATTTAATGCTTAAATTAGAGTCTGGATTAGGTAAGAATTATAATCAGTTGATTTAATTGTAAGTTGTGTGCAAAAGTTTAAAGATTCTAGGTTTTAAAAAAATTGTTTTATTTTGTTGGTTTGCTAAATAAAATGTGTATCTTCTACAGCAATTTCGGGGCAAAATTCATATCAATTGTTTAAAAGAAAACACAAAATATAATTTTTGCACAAGACAATAAAATAAAAATAAAATATTATATTGAACAGTTAAACAATAATGTTCAAGTGTGGTCTCTGTAGAGAAGAGTTCAACTTAATATGTATATTTATGTATATTTGGGTGCTCTACTCTCTTTGATTATTGGACGTCTTGAAAGGAAACACTTGTTTCTTAGTCTAGGTGATACAGTGGCCAGAAAAGAGAGGTTAATAGGACACATGACACAGTATGATACGTCTGCTAGTCCTCCTCTGTACCATAAAAACCCGCACTGCTCCAATTGGAACTGTTCCAGAGTTAATTGTGTTTAATTGTATTTCCATGTCTGAGTCACTTTGCAGCTTTGTACGATGGCACTGCCCTTTCTCCTTGACGCTGATGTGAGATTAGAGCTCAAAATTCCTAGAAGTTGTTTGTGTCACACATAACGGCAGACAGGAAAATGTTACTGCTTCCGGACAAAAGGGCATTTGGGTGTGCGCAAGTTAGAAATGAATACAGCCTCGCTATACTGTTTTACAGACTTGTGGTATGACTGCAAATGCCTGACACACATTAATTAAATCTTTACACACATGATTTGGAGGCACCTCTCCTGATGATTGACTTCAGATGTTTCTGTCACACCATTTCCTGTCAGGTGTTAAAAATCAAACACAGTAGTGCAGCCTCCATAGACAAACAGTGGCATTTGAATGGGTATTACTTAAATATGGCAAAGTGAAAGGATGCCACAAGTCACTTTGTGATGTTTCTGCCATTGAATATCTGCTTC
The DNA here is from genome assembly GCA_037974425.1 of Phenacogrammus interruptus. NCBI lineage: Eukaryota > Metazoa > Chordata > Actinopteri > Characiformes > Alestidae > Phenacogrammus > Phenacogrammus interruptus. The sequence goes on from JBBPCW010000006.1 coordinate 16,729,798, forward strand.
AACAACTGTATGTGTTATTTTTGTGAAACAGAAGTGTCTAGGAGCAACAACTGCTCACCCATGAAGACCAGCAAATAAATGAGGAAAGTAATGTTTTGTGTGGGGGTGGGAGTTAGGGACTGGGCATGAACTATAGTTACAGTGAAAGGTAAAGTAAGCTCATTTAGGTGTGCAATGGTCATGTGCGCAAGTGATTGTGGGGCGGTGGCTAAATTCTCTTTGAGAGAAGTCCGAAGGACTGAGACTATGATGACAATTACCAGCAGTCAAAAAGAACTGTTCATATGCAAAATGTCACAAACTGGTATTTAGCTACCATTTCAGATGTGTTTATTCTGTTTATTTACTTTAAAGAGACCAATAGCAAAAACTATAACAAATCACAAATCTGGTAAGAGGACAAACAGCTCATGAAATAAAATTCCAGAATGATGTAAAGTATGTAGTACAACTGCAGGATTTGAGAAAAAGAATCCAACTTCAGTAGAATTGCTCTTATAAAGGGTTTATAATTTGTTTAAAATGCATTTATTAATGCTTGCAAATTAAATCACAAGCACCTTGAAAATGAGTAAGCATTAATAGCACACACATAATAAAGGTAACAGTGACCTGTAGCTGATAAAAAAAAAACACTGCTACCCCTTAGATTTTTCTGGTTACTAATCTCACTTTGTCCTCTCCATCAGTCAGTATTTTTCTTGTCTACCTCGACAGATATACACGCTCATCTGTCACAACTCACAGATGCACTTATTATTTGAGTTATAAATGCTCCTGAATGATTTTTAAGGTTTATGATCTAATTATTAACTGGTAATAACATATTTAAATCAGTTAAATGCCAAAATAAGGTCTTATTTGTAAAGTAAAGTAGAACCAACAATATAAAATGACCATCAATGGTATATGGACTGAATTCATGGGAAGCAATTATTTTAAATCATTAGGAAATATTAGGAGAAGAAGGCAGTACTCCATTCATTCCTACTTAGTTCCTGCATAACTGTCTATGCAACAGTATTAAAAATGTTTGCTATAAATGTATGATAGATGTGTATATGAGCTATTCTTTTCAACAGCCTTAATGATGTGCACTTTAACATTCTTTCTGTAGCTTGATCAGTCCAGTGAGCTATCATTCGATAAGGTAATTCAACGTGCAATGATACATATGTGACCTGATCTGGCAAAATGAGTCACAGTGACCCAAAATTAAAACGATGAGAAAATAAGCTTTAAAATGATATCTTGGTCAAAACTGTATTTTAAACAGTTGTCAAGTTACAATCGTTTGAATTATGGTAGCACAGCACCATTTTCCAACTGAAAAACTGAGAAAATCGCATTTAAAAATTGTCCGTTTTTTGTTGATATCTTTAACAATCCATAGCATTCAAAGAGATGCATCCAGTATTCAACAACAACATTTAGATACAGGCATTCAACTACAGGCATTTAGATACATTAATATACATTAAATCAGACTGAAGACACATCCAAAGAACTCATTGACCAACTTGATTCAGTCTCGCTGGCCAGCAGCAGAGCGCAAATTGGAGACGTCCACTGAGTTTAAGCTTTAGCTATTTTACATTATTTTGACAATGACATTATACCAAACAGCAATCACACAACACCACACACTCAAAATACAAATGTTCAACCCGATCTTTGTGAGGAGATATATTCTGAAATAAACACTAGCATTAGGCTACACAGATCACTGCTAATCTGTCGAGGGGTAGGCATACACAAGACTGTGAACAGAGCTTCCTATTGGCAACTGAAAATGTTTTGTTGAGATTGGGACGTTTCAGAGGAGAGGTGAAAACAGCACTTATTTTGGACATTCTTTTGTAAGATTTAACTCAGATTAAATAGCCATTTAAGTATATTTTTGCAATTATTTCTATGATGAAACTTTGAGAGATTAATTTTGAAGACCTTTTCTTTCATATAAGACCAAAAAAGAACATAATCATAATCTGCCTATATCTCAAAAAATAGAACATCGACTTCCGACTCATTGCGGCAGATCGGGTCACATATGTTGTAATAATTCATTACATTAAAAAAACACATTGTTGACTGTGCATGGCTTAAAATGCATTCTTCAGCTTGGAAAGGTCAGACTAGCTTTGACCCCTTTTGCTCTGGCCTGCCGTGTGTTTTGGGTAAATGTGTAATTAACCTGCACTAAACTCTGAATCCTAACCCTAACCTCAGTCTCTCTCTCTTTGCTTTTGGGTTGCCCGCTCATCTGCGTGTACCCCTCTGACCTCAATCAGTGACCATCTGTCACTGTGGCGACTGGGACTTTAACTAGGCCGGTTATCTTGTTAAGACCCACACAGTGTCGCTTTAGGAGGTGCTGGTAAACGGACCTGACCCTGCTTCCATTACCCTCCTATTATATTACAGTAAATGCAGTCCAGCAATTTTAGTGAAGAATCTCACCACTATGGGTCATCTAACCATGACATGTGTTTAACTTTAAAAACTGTAAACATCCTATTAACTTCTTATTAACTTGTTTGCTTTATAAACCCCCATTACACTCCTACTGAACTTTTCTCTATGATGTTCTCATGTTCCTGTAGGAATTCCACATAGACAGCTGCCCCACCAGGTCTGTAACAGATACTAACATAATTTTTATGATGGATTTTTATGATAAACATCCTAGTAAAAAAACTAAACTAGAATTTTTCAGATTAGTTATCCAGATTACTCACATCATTTTTATAGTGTGATTCATCATGAGGTTTTAGGGGTCTGCACCTGCATTAATGGGAATCTGCTCTGTTGTAATAAGAGCTTGACAAATAAAACAGATCAGAAAACAGCATGTTTACGCTAAAACACTTTACTCTTGCACTATTGAAAACAAATGACAATACTTAGATTGGCATGTTCTGTGGCATTGTCTTTCTCAGCTATCAGTTGAAATAAAGCAGTAAGGAGGGAGGATGGGAGGAGACCAAGAAGACAGAGATGGAAGGAGACAGAGAGAAAGAGAGAGAGAGAGAGAGAGAGAAAGAGGGGGGGCAGGAGTGAATTAAAGCATTCCTCTGGATTAGGTCTCTCCCAAGCTGTTGGGCAAATGAGACAGACTGAACTACCTCATGCTAGTGGGACAATCAGACTCTCGCAAAGAACACAGGAACCTTTTCAGGTACCACTTGTCCTTACTTTTAACATTATGCAAACTATTTGCCATGGCTTACATACACATACAACACAAGAGACACAGAGTGACTTTTTTCTCTGATGCTGAACAGGTGTTTTAATGTGATGTGTATTAGTAGCAGTAGCTGTGGTATTTACTGATGGAGTGGATATGAACACAGAGGACTGCTTTCATTAATACTGAGTATTGGGTCTTCATTAGCTGGATGTATATGTATTTGGACATGATTATGAGTCATATTATTGTTATGTTATGGTTATCATGTTATTAAGAGCTTATGTGTGCCAGGGTTTGGCTTGACATTAATCAGTGTGCAGTGTGATTGTGTTTGAGGTGGACAGAGTGTTAACAATATTGGCAACTTTTCCAGCCTATTTCAGGCCTACAAGAAGTTTGAATGGAGAATTCCTCCTAACAGTATAATTAGGTAATGGAATCCAGAAAAACACTGTGAGGCTGAAAAATAGATTTTTGAAGATATTTAGTTATTTTGGTTACTCAGAGAAAGATTCTATCTAGTTTGTTTTGAAATGTTCTGAAACGATTTGAAAATGATCTGAAAAGTAATCAGAAATGACCTGAAATGATCCAAAATGACTAGTGAAACCAAATGATCTATGAACAGAAATAATCAGGATGATATGACCAAAAATTACAATAAAACCTAAAATATAAACTGAAATTAGATACATTGTCAGAAAGTAAGTTGGTTGGTCATATTGGAGTAAACAACAAAATGTGTGGACAGAATTTCTAGTGGACTGCCCTGCCATTGATCAATATATAAAAAAGAAGGAGAGACACAGTGAGATTCTTTTCCATGCACTTTTACTCAGGTAGAAACACCAATTGGATGTCAGTTGGATGTCAACACACACCTTCATGAATACACATGTGCACCTTTTACACAAAGAGTGACAAAAGACAGTCAGTTGGAGACTCAGAAAACGAGATCAAGAAGTTAGGACAGTTTTAAAATACTTTTTTTTCATCTCAAGAACAGACACTTCTTAGGGCTAATTGCTGCCCTAATCTACCTGTTAGTAAAGCTTGCATTCGAAGCCAGGCCATCTGCGTCCTTGGATAAAGCTTGGTAACTTCAGCAGAAAAGGCTATAAAGCTGTGAGGGTCACACAGAACAGCAATCACGTTAAGAGGCCGGATCAGGGAGGAAGATCAACCGAGATTAACTCAGGAGTGATACACTGGGGGTCGGAACTGGGGTTGACACTCTTCATTGCCTCAGCCATCTGTCTGTTTCTAAGGCCTCAATAAAAAACACGCACACACTCACACACAAACACACACACATACAAGCATTTGTTGAAATATCAGGATTTAGGGTCATGCATACACAACCAGAAGAAAGTCTGAACCTACTCTTGGAACTTTCCTTTGTGTGTGTGTGTGTGTGTGTGTGTGTGTGTGTGTGTGTGTATGTGTGTGTTTAAACTATTTTTCAGAACACTGACTGTCACGCAAAATCGTAATTTCTTCTTCTTCTTCTTCTTCTTCTTCTTCTTCTTCTTCTTCTTCTTCTTCTTCTTCTGCGTAATTTGTTGTTCTCAGTAACAGCCATTTGTTGTGTCAATGCAGCCACCCCTAGACATTTCCACTTATGTAGCATAGATGCTACTCAAACCCTCAGTCCATCCACCCTTTAGCTAATTAATCTTTAAATCCAATTAATATACCACATGCACACGCTTGTAAGCATTTAAGCGTGTACATAAGGCAGGCCAAGTCGGAATGGGCAGCCTGGAGGATCCTGTGTCCTTTTGTCCTTTTGGTCCCTTGTCTTATTTATTTATTAAATGTAATAGAACATCGATAATGCTGGACGAAGTTGGACAAAGTTCATATTCTGCTACTACTGTTTTTATACCTGTACCGGTTTGTGATATAGTGCCAGAAACTGCTTAAGTAAGGCTATTTGAGATTCTGTGATTTTTTTAACAAATGATGATTTAGGCACAGTGCTTATTGGTGGACTATGAGCACTTGCAGCTTGTTAGGTACAGTAGAGCACATTGCAAAACTTGATGTACAAAATGTAGACTTGTCTTAGCTGATGAACCACGTTTGAGGTAAAATTTGAGAAAACTTACTTTCACCCAACCAGCGCTAAGAAAAATCACAGATAATTAGGCCTGCAGACAGAAAACGCCATTACTGAGACCCAAAACAGGAGGCAGTGCCACAGCAAGTCAGTCAGAGCATTTGTATCTGGGCCAGTTGAAGGACAGCCAGAGGCTACAAGTCCATATAAACACAGATAATCAGAGCCTAATCGCCCGGGAGACCCTTGATGACGCAGCCTGTTCAGAGAGTGCGTGATGTACACACTTAATGCACACTTTTATATGTGGCTGATATCATTTTTTGCTCAGAGGGGATCACCAGCTGGTTTTGTTTCTTTGTCAGAGCATTTAGTAATATATACTGAGGATATGTTGCAAAACCCTTTGTGGCTTTGACTTTAAATTGATTTGTTTTCTATTTGTGTAGAATTATCTGTGTTGTCCATTTCTTATGCAATTCCAATGTATCCAGCACATAGACTCTTGGTCTGTAAAGTGATTCTGGTTGTTACCATGTATCTTTTACTCAGAGAAAGAGAGGCAGAGTGGTCAGAAAATGTGGTTGCACCCAATATCTTTAGCGGATTTAGGTTTAAGGCAGAGGTCTTACTGTCTGCACTTCTTTATCTGTCTGTCTAATGTCTAAGAGCTGTAACATACATTTAGCCTAATGTCCTGAGACAGAGAGACATAGGGATAAAGAGAAAGAGAGAGAGAAAGAAAGAAAGAGTGGCAGAAAGAGCATCTGTTAAATAAGTAAGTGTGAACATGTTAACAATTTACTCAGTTTTTACTTTCTGTCCTTGCAGGTGTGTTTTTGTGCTGTTCGAGAGCTGCTCTAAAGGTTACAAGCCTGGCAGTCTGACCCCAGCAGCTAACCTTAGAGGAGAGGAAAGTGTATGAACTATAGAAAAAAAAAAGAGAGGGTCCATCACTAACAACAGTTTTGTGGAATTTCTGACAGAAGAACCTGCCCAGCTTTTAAAAATTTAACATACGTGCAGAATTATAGCTCTCATGCTGCCTACTACATAACCAAGGACTCCCTTGTTGTGCCTTATTGTGTCCATATCTCTGGCCAGCTTTTACTCTAAACTTCAAAATGAAGCTTCACTCACTTCGCTCAACATCCTTCTCTGGGCTTCAGAGAAGAATGGATGGATGTTTTTTTCCTCTTCTTCTATTTGCACTGCTCCTTTTTTCAGAGAGTAGTGGAAGTGGTATCCCAGGCTCAGAGCACACTGAGTACCTCACACATCCACGGTTCATCTGCACCCCAATTCCTGTTGACGCTGACCCTGCCTGCTTTCCCTCTGGGCCCGTCCCGGGAGCGGGTGGCGCAAGCATGAATGGGCACCATGGTGGGCACCACAGCGGGCCAGGCATGAGCGGAGGTGCCTGGTGGGGCATGTCTGAGGAGGCCAAGGCCACAATCCTGCATCTGCGGGAGAGCCTGGTGCAGCAGAAGGAAACCATCCTAGACCAGAGGGAAACCATCCGTGAGCTGACTGCCAAGCTGACACTGTGCCAGGGCTTCGGGCACACCCTGAGTGCCCACGACAGCGAGCACCATCATGTGCCTCCTCACCTGGCTCACCACACCTATGGCCCTGCACCCCATGGTGCTCACCACGGTTATGCTCCTGACAGTAGTCACCATGGCGCTCACACCACAGAGACAAGTCACTATCGGCATCACCAAGGAAAGGCAGCGCTGGGTGATAAGCACAGCACCAGTGATCTGACGCCTTCACCCTCATCCACTCCAGAGCAGATGGAAAGAATGCTGATGGCCCTCAAGGAGAGGCTGGAGAACCTGCAGGTGAGAGAGAGAGAGAGAGAGAGAGAGAGAGAGAGAGAGAGAGAGAGAGAGAGAGAGAGTGAGTAATAAAAGAGAGTCACTGTCACTGCTGCAGAAATTACTGCAGCAGCGCTAATATGTACAGTGTGCATGTTCACCTACTTACATTATACTGCCTGGTAAAAAAATATATATGCTATTTGGATTTAAATACTTAAAAGTCTTTGATTTGATCATTATTTTTTAACAACCATGACCTTAACTTATGCATTAAGTTGTTTCTAATTACTTAATCATCCAGATTGGATTGGATGTGTCCTGTGGTTGTGGAGATTATGCTACTGTGTTTCAGAAGGGTCAAATAATTGGGCTACATCAAGCAAAGAAAACAACTATGGAGAATTCTGGTTACTGGCCCTGGTTTAAGAGCTTTATACCAGAGTAATTAGCATTTCAGGAGAAGGGAAGTGCATAAAATGATGGACCCTACATGCACCACACTGTAGAAGGCTCTAGAGGAAGTGTTATGATCCTGGGGTTATGATCGGTTAGGTCTAGGCTCAGCAAAGTAAAGAGTTAATAAAAGTGAGGTGTATAGTGATATTGATGTATTGTGATATTTCAACAAAAAACTTCAGGTGGAAACACAGGGTGTGAAATTTGAGTTGAACAAAATCCCAGTGATTGTATAAGACTATTTTCGAATACCTTTCACATCTCTCTTCAAGTCTTTACATCCGCCAACCTTTCATTCTTGCATCTCTACTCTTATTCTACTGTTCCCTCTTCTCTTTGTGTCTCTTTCGCCCTTGTTTGTCCTCTGGAAGGTGCAGTAAGTAGGTGGGCAGATGTCAGGGCCAGTGGGGGGTCAGTGAATGTAGATCACAATTGATTAGTGTGATCTCTTCTGAAGACCCTGTAATCAGAGCTAAGAAAGAGCTGAATTAGATGAGAGAGAGAGAAAGAAAGAAATTAAGAAAGAAAGAAAGAAAGAAAGACAGAAAGAAAGAAAGAAAGAAAGAAAGAAAGAAAGTAAGAAAGAAAGAAAGAAAGAAAGAAAGAAAGAAAGAAAAAGAAGTAAAAGAATGAAAAAACAGACATATAAACAGAA
>JBBPCW010000006.1:16739030-16752304 GCA_037974425.1 Phenacogrammus interruptus
AAGAAAGAAAGAAAGAAAGAAAGAAAGAAAGAAAGAAAAAGAAGTAAAAGAATGAAAAAACAGACATATAAACAGAATGGGTATTTAAGACTAATTAAGACAATTAACCATTTCTCTTGCATATCTGCATCTAGTTAACACTTGTTCACAGAGCTCATATGATTAAATAATGTAATGATCCTGTTGGTTGATATTTAGTTGACTTTGAGATACAGGCACTGTTGTTTTAGATCAGTCTGAATGGACTGTAGGGTCATCACTGGGGACAGTGAGGAGTTTTTTGGCCAAAGATGTCTATCCTGTTCATCCTTCTCCTGTACAGATGCTTCCTAGAGATGTAGAGGGGGTCGAATGTCAGGGCTGGACGGGGTGCCAGATGTGGCAGATGGGTGAAAGCAGTTGGCTGGGTTGGTGCAGCTCGATGGCACAATGGGCAAAATGCCCAAGCAGAGGGCAAAGATGAAAACATGCTGACACCATTCTGAATGTCAAGAGAAGGGAAAGGCCAAACAGATAAAAATACTGCTGTGACAAACAACAGTTAGAATCATAATAACCAAAAATCTCAGAAAATTACCTTCAGTAAAGCCCATGGTGCAAATATAAAAAAAGGAACTGGGAAATATCCTAGACAAGTATGTATTTTAAAGTACTATTTTACACTCTAATGTAGTGTGAGGTTAAATTATGTTTGGATCTAGCAAAGTTATGAAGTAAATGTATCATTTAGCAAACCGCATGGCATTTGTAGGGTTTTGACAATTTTTGTATCAAGTCTACAAAAGTACAAACAAAAAATTCTTCAAAATGTCAAAATGTTTTTGGACTGTAAGTACACCTTTGCCAAATGACTAATTATAGATGGTTAATTGTGTACATTTGTTTGGTCTCCATAAAAAATCTGCTTAAATCATGTAAATGTAAAAGTTGATCAATGAAAAGTCAGAAAAGAAAATATCACAGTGACGGGTTTAAACTTGTTTCATGGTTTGAGTTTGTTTCATATAATCTGTTTCCATTCATGCAGTTGTTGGAGTGTTTGAGTTTTGCTGTTGTTGTGTTTGCAGATACGGAACACCTCCACCTCCTACACCAGCGCACTGAAGGATCTGCTGCAGCGCAAGATCGCCGCTCTAGAGCAGCAAATGCTGCAGCACACCACGTCAGTCACCAGCAGCCACCACGATGGCGAGGACGACGATGAAGACGGCACTAATCACAATCACCGCGATGACCACCATGGAGACAGCAGTCACCACGACCACACGGATGACCATGAACACCACGATGATGACCATGAACACCATGGTGATGACCACCATGACGACAGTCACGACCATCCCGACAGCAGTTATGACGATGTTCACCTCGACAATGGAGAGCACGAGGACAGATACCATGACAACGAGGCCGCTGGGCATGGCTATCCAAGGATGCCATACCACAGCGGACAGAGCAAGCTGGATGCAGTGCTGAACCACCTCACACACAGACTCTCAGAGACAGGTGGACAAACACACTGTCACACACACATGTAGACATAAGATAAGACACAGGGCTGGGACTAGAACTCCTTAGCCCTGTGAGAAAACTTTGTTTCAATTTTGAGAGAAGTAATTAGTAAGTCGCAGTTTTGTCACAGACATCTGTTCAGATGAGCACTGAGAGTTTTTTTAAATAAATCTAAAAAGAGTAATTATAAACGTCATTATACAATAAATGTACATCATATCAATGTGTGCCTTGTCAAAGCCCAGTATTACTTGTAGTTACGATCAGAAACCTGATTTTTGCTCAGTCAGTGCTTCATTGAATTAAATAAGGAGCTGTTGATTGAATTTTACAAAACGGCAGGAGGAATCGAGGATAAATCTGGAACCAAACCTATGTTCTCTTTTTACAAACAAATCTTGCCATTTCTCTTATTCGTTTGCAGCTATTCTAATGTTAACTTTGCTAGCAGAAAGACATCACATGCTGAGAAAAATGGCAGTAAACAATTTGCATAAATGCCTAAGACTTTTGCGTAGTCCTGTATAATGGTATTACAATTTAAGTGACTACCTCAGAGGTACATAGCTACAAAGTAAGAAAAAATCTATTGCAAGTTACTAAATACTTCTCTTAAAAATGTATTAGATGTAATGATTTACTGTAACTTCTCCAAAGTCATAGTAATATTTTACAAGTTTTTACAACAGTGTTGAATGATGACTACTAATGCTGTTGGAAAACAGCTAAACATGTTAGTTTCCCTAGTTACATTTATTTAATTTATTTTTTAAATAATTATCATAATCATGGTGAAATTTGACATTACATTAAGTCATAGTGATTTTCTAAAATGAGGCCACACATTTTCATCCCTAAAAAAATTGTTCATAACAAGGCTAGTTTATATTGGCTCCCTGCACGTTCTAGGGCTCCCTTATGTTGTCCTTGACCATGCAGAATGGAGGAAATGTAGGTGTTGTCCATTGCATAGCCATTAAAAATGAATTACACACAAGCCCAATGACACTGAAATGACCAGTCAGGGTTATTCTGATCTCAGCAGCTGATGACTTTATTTTTTCTTCCTTCAGGCTCCAGGAAAAAGAGCAAAGCTTCAGGAGGTTTTCAAATTGGCTTCCCCATGCGCACCAACTACATGTATGGACGTGTGAAGAGAACACTGATGCATGAGATTTTCGCTCTAACGCTGTGTCTGTGGATGAAGGGAGGAGCTGGACCGGGCCTTGGAACTCCATTCTCATACTCAGTCCCAGGACAGGCCAATGAACTGGTGCTGATAGAGTGGGGGAATAATCCAATGGAGCTGCTGATTAACGACAGGGTGAGACAGAAAAAAAGAACCACAAGTTACAGAGAGAGAAAGAAAAGGAAAAGAGAAGAATAGAGAAGGTGAAAAAAAAGCAGAATAATATAAAGAAAAAGGAAGAGAAAGTCAGAGAGAGAGAAGAAAGAAAGAGAAACTTAGAATGGGAGAGTGTGTGTGTGCGTGTGTGTGTGTTTGTGTGTGCGGTAAATGAGTGAAGTAATTTACAAGAATATGTTTATTGTATATCATGTGTAAACATAACAAGTGTGCTCTGTGTGTGTGTGTGTAGGCCGTGACCTTACCACTCTCACTGAGTGATGAGAAATGGCACCATGTGTGTGTAACGTGGTCGACGAGAGATGGACTGTGGGAGGCGTATCAGGATGGAGTGAAGAGAGGATCTGGAGAAAACCTCTCAGCTTGGCACCCAATCAAACCTGGTGGAGTGTTCATCCTGGGACAGGAACAGGTAACACACACACACACACACACACACACACACACACACACACACACACACACACACACAAGCTTGTATCGATACAATGTGAGGATAAGAATTTTATATAGCTAACCCCAATCTTTACTACAGTGACCATAAAATAAATTGTTTTACCTTTTTCATACAGAACAATAGAACAAAAATGCAGCTTTTGTCAAATCGCTTCACAAAGTCAGGACCAGCTAACAGGTAACTTTCTCTCTCAGGACACACTGGGTGGACGTTTTGATGCCACACAGGCATTTGTGGGTGAGATCTCAGACCTGCAACTGTGGTCGCATGTTCTCACACCGCATGACATCTACAGCCTGGCGACCTGTGGGGGTCACATGACAGGAGACATCATTGCCTGGACGGAGTCGGCAGTGGAGCTGCATGGCGGCGTCACCAAGTACCCCTTCGACCCTTGCCACTGAGGGCAAGGAGAATGACCTGATTAAATAAAAACAAAAATGACTAGTATTCCAGAGCTTAAACTGCTGGGCTTACGATGCGTTAAGAAACATATTAGAGCACCAACCGAGTATGGTGACAAAATCGAGTATGAGTGGCCGAAACACAACAAACCTCAGTGTTCCCATTTCAAGGAAATGGCCTTCTGCAACATTAACCTACATGACCTTCACCCAGCCAGGGAGAGTGCGGTGACGCCAGCCGCATTCACAAACACAGCCACACTCACACACAGGGACGGTTAAGTGCCTGGGCACATTGGCAGCAGTCAGGAAAAAAGGCCAGATTATAAGAAACTGTGAAGAGTTTTGCTTTCCTGGTGAACCTGGCAACCTTCCTATGATACACTGCCAACATCAACCTTCAGTACCCACCCTCATTCCCACAGCACCAGTCAAAAGGCTGGACACGCTATTTTTTGTTTTTGAAATAAATTAATCCACTATGGATACTTGCCTTATTAACAGTTTGAGCATTAAGCATTAGCCTTCAGATCAAAACTTCTAAGATTATGAAAAATGGGTTCAATCAAGCATGTCCAAACTTTTCACTGGTACTGTATCAGTGTGTTTATGTTTTGTTTGTGTGCATTTCATTTTTTTTTTTATTGTGTATGAACTGTGTCAGAGTTGTGTGTATAGTTCTGGATGGCCCTTGATCATCGCTGAATGAAAGAACAAAGCTAGTTTAGTGGAGTATGTGAGGCAACTGGGCAGGAAACCATTCTAAGGTAACTGACCCAGACTTGTGAAAGAAAGGTAGAAACAGTCTTCCTGAAATAGATGCTACCCTATAAAGTGAATAAATATGTTTCGTATGAAGAAACATCGAAAGATACAGCGATACCAAAGAAAATATAGTCTGTTAGCAGTAGATTATGGTTTGTCTTTCCTGTTATTTTCTCATTCCATATAAAATCATAATTTCTCAACAGACTGCTCATGAAGAAAATCTGCTTGTCACCCAGGTTGTCCTGTCAAAAGAAAACTTTAATGTGACAGCTACTGCCGACACACACAGGGTGGTAATAGAACAATTCTCAGTGATTCGTTTTCATTTATTATAAATGGTTATATACTGGAAATGTATTTTTAAAATATGGAAAAATGTTTTTTAATAGTGGTTTTTAATGGATGCTGTTTCTGTAATTGTACAGTAATGTGGATTTCTGTTTTGCAGCAACTTTTACAGATTGTTCTTCAAAATAAGGAAAATATATTGATTAACTCTAGCTTGTCATGTACAGTGTGTGGTTTGTTAGAATGCATCATCATTAAATGATTTCTTTGTTTTTGCACAGTTCTGTACATTGTCACAAAAAATGTACTGAAGTGTAACTTTTGGGACACAACACTGTCTGAGGTATGTCTTTGGTTATCAACTGAAGAATTTTCTGTTGAAATTAATTACTAATTTTATTGACTACATGAACCCTGTCCCAATCCCTAATACCAGCATTTTAAAAATATTTTTAATATTGTTATTAAAATGACCTATACAAAACATAACCTTTAAAACAAATGAACCTTCAGGACCTGCATGTTGTAGCTTTGAGGGTATGGTTACATTGTGTGTACCTTTTTTCCCTGACCGTTCAGTGGACAATGAAGAATGAACATTTTCTGTAAATAAATACTGTGAATACTGAACTGATGTTTTGTTAAATCAAGGAGTACAGGAATTTTTAACTGATTTTCATCTCAAAGTGTCACAGAAAAGTAACCACAAGAAGCCACATGAAAATGTGAAAAAGAAAACATGAACATTATGCAGTTTTTTTATTGTTTCTTAGGAGTTGTCTGGCACCAGAACATACTTTTTTTTTGCTACAGAGCATTGTTTTCTTGCCATTTGTGCCGCTGTGTATTACATCACTCGATCATAAACAGACCAAACCTTAAAAGGAGCCAGAACAGGGAGGAGGGACGTGTTACTGTTACAGGAAAGCACTGTTTCACATATTGTCCTTATGCAGCGTATTATTTTGGCAACTTTGCACTTCAAATCAAGCCTGAAGTCACCCAGATCGCACAAAATTACATTTTTGTCTTCAGTAACACCACAAAACTGTCCAGAACACAGCTTTATCAAATACTTTTTAAAGAGGTACAGTTTATATACTCGACTGTTGTTAGTATGCAAATTTACCTGTCAGTGTTACTTGTGCTGTTGCCTGTGAGGTGTCTGGTCCACCTACAGGGGAGCGTAAACACTTTCAGATATGTCTGCACCACAGCAGAGGGTGCCAGAGACAAACTGACCATGTCGTCTTTTTCTGAACTTCAGTACACTCCCTCTGGTATTAAAGTGCCTTTATAATGAACTCTAACTCCAGAGACGGCTACCCTAAATTTAGAAGTTCCAAGAAGAAAAAAAAAAACATAGCACTGAAGGTCAGTGTTCATATTAGCAGGGAACCATTTAAAAAAAATCAAGCAAAAATATGCTGCTACATTTCATTTCATTCTCATTAACATTACCATTATAATTAGTAGTAGGCTGTTACTGAAGCCTGTGGAGAACTATTAGTGTTCCTTATTATGGCAGGCTTTCAAAAAACACCTGTAAAGTAGGGTACTCAATTTGTCTTAAATTATTTCCATGAAATCCAATCATAATCATAGTAGCTGCTTCTTATCTGGAAATGCAGAATTTAATAAAACAGTCTCGTTTGGCGGTCAAAAATGTCAATTCAAGATTACAAATAAGGAACACTAATAGGCCCCTTAGAGGAAGCCAATACTATTATATCTGATTCACCCTTAAGGAATATGCTTCATTTCAGCTTGACATGCAACCCTAGTCATTGATTATAAAGAAAAGTAGAACACAGCAAAGTTGACAAAAAAATGAACTAACCAAATCAATAAATTAAACATCTATATGCATGTTGTAAACATATATATGAAAATGTATTTTTACAAAAGAAAATGAGAACATATAATACACAACTTTAAGCTGCCATAGAGCTCCTTCAAGCCCTCTGATGGGAGTAAACTGGGAGTTTAGCTGCACTGTCCTTACAGGGGCACAATCCACACACATGTACAGTACCAGTCAAAAGTTTGAAACCATTTTCCTCAATCTTACATTTTCAGATTTAAAAGCTTATGCTCAAATGCTTGAAGTTTAAATATTAAAGCTATTGTCTAGCGTGTGAAAGGTTTCAAAGACTATTGAGGGATCTTCATTTGATTTGTTTTAAGCTTTTGTGGTCACTGCAGACAACTTTTGACTGGTAACAGTCTGAATTCATTCACAACGAACCTCCATTCACACTCATTCGGTCCAAGACGGACACACAGCTTTACAGCAGGTGAATGTGTCAGAGAAGGCTTATGTATCTATTTGAGGTATGTTTTGAAATGCCATTCTCCAAGCACCCAAGCCCCTCTTGTTCAGTGTCTGGGCTCCAGATATACAGTATCAGCGATGGAAGTGTTATTCATTTAATGGGAAAAGTGATATTCGGTAACAAGAATGTGTTTTGTGGGATGGCGGTGGTGGAGTCTGCTTCCAATTTTAGAGACCTATTCTTCTGCACGCTTACTGCTTTATTGGAAAATGGGTCTATTCAAAGACTTGCCATCATAACAATGTCATGGCCCGCCAACACTGATTTCCTGTTGTTATAGGCAGGAAATGAGGTCATGGCATTCCTTGTGATCCATGGGGGACATAATTTGGCAGCACACCCCTACCGCCTCTCGGTCCTCAAGCAGTCTGATGAAAACAAAACCCAAGCCTTATATAGAAGTGAACTGAACAAAACACACTCAGTCAAGTGATGCTCGTTTGAGAACTAAGCCTACTGTACTCCCAATCAAGAGAGGAGATATTACAAGTGATAACTCCTTAAAGTCTGAAACTGATATGTGCCATAAATAGCAACTACCATTTGTGGCTCCTTCATCAACAAGACAAGTAATATAAAGCTAGTGAGCAGGATTACGGTCAGTATACTGTACACTGAGATACTTTCAGACAAGCAGAAAAAAGCCCAGTAGTAAATTAAAGGCCTAACTAACTTCAGCCCTAAGCACTAGTCAAATGTTTCTTTGAAAGGGAAGCCAATAAAGTAACCAATCAACCAACCTGATAAGCATTTAATACTAGTAGCACTTATACCTGCGGCTTCAGTAGATCAGGCCCCGAGAACAAGGACGATGAAGACAATGATGATAATTATGAGTTGTATGAAGTGTGTACCCTGTAATTAATTAGTGTTTTGATGTGTTTCACAGTGTCTGACCAGCAAATAAAACAGAGCAGTAGTGGGCATGAAAAAAGCAAAGACCCAGCAAGGTAGAGAGGAGCGCAAGGCCAGTAGGGTGTAGTGTGTAAAAAAAGGAGTGTGTATGCAAGTAGTATGCAGGTCATGCCAAAGGAGAAAAGTGTTCAGTGTGTGGCTAAATTCTACAAATTCTAACGTGGTTTTGCTGAACTCCCAAAATGTGGCACCTTCAGTATGCGAGACTCCAGTAAACTAACAAAGCACTGGCACTATTGTTTGTGTAGAAGAATCAAACCTGCTTTTCTTGTTTCCTCCCAGGGAAAGCTGCTGGTCGTGGAGAAACACGTTTTCCTCTGCTAGTGATTTGTAGACTACTGAGAGCTGGCTTGAAAGTGTGTAGCATAAAGCTGTGTGAGGGAGAGAGTGTGGAACATAATGAACACTCTGCTGGTTGAGTGTCTAGGACACAAGTGTGAAAGTGAAGAGTAGAGGTTCACAGTCCCAAAAGAAGCTTATGAGCCCTCAGCAGGGCAAAACACCAGTGCATGGACAAGAGGGGACAGATATCGTCCAAGGTTTAGAAGATGGAGGGATGATGTCTGTCCTCTGCTGGAATGAAAGATGAGGTGGAAGAGCAAAGATATGAATCTAAGGTTGTTCTTCTTTCTTTTTTAAGGAAATGCGCTTCTTTCTTGCGGCCAGCATCTCGTAGAAAGGGTCCACACTCACAGCAGATCTGAGAGAAAGGGACAGTTTTTGATTAGAGATTATGTATATTTACTAACAGCATACCAAGAAAGTACTTATACTTCTAACTTTCTTAACGACCACCAGCAGTAATCCAAGATTGAACTTTACAAATAACATTTAAAGATCTTATTTATTCTGCTCCTTCACTTCATCCCCACAGATCTGGTCCATGGGTTTGACTCAAACTTCATGTTAAGCACTTTTAAAACCAGCTCATTCACAAAACATAAGTACCCCTTAAAATGTTAATATGATCTAGTTCCTTCTAGATTTAATACAATGCTAATAAACCAGGGTATTCATGGGCACTAGACTGGGTTTTACTGAAGAGCTCAGTAACCTTCAATGCAGCACAGACATTGGATTGCAGGTTGTGAAATTTCTGCCCGGTGAGATCTGCCCCATAAATTCTATTTTTGTGAACCTAAAGCATCTAGAAACATCAACAGCTTAGCCACAAAGGAGAACACCAAAAAACCTCTGGGTGCTAAAAGGCATGGCATGTAAAAATTACCTGTCCTCAAACTGTTACAAACTGCATCTGGAAGCAACAACAGCACAAAAACTGTGTTTCGGAACATGAAATGGATTTCCAGTGCTAAGCAGCTGCATCCAGACCTAACATCACTACGTGAAATCCCATACGTTGACAAAAGATGTGCAAAGTAGGGTGTCATTTGGCTTGGCAGCAGTAGAAACATGTACTCGTGTAATTTGATGGATGAATCTAAGTTTGGCAGATGCCAGGAGAAGTTTACCTAACAGTAGGCATAAAGTCAAAAGGAGAAGAGATATGGTCTGGGGCCCTTTATCCAGTGATGTTAATGCCACAGAACACAAATAGACATTTTAGACAATTATACACTGCTTACATTGTGGAAATAATAACTCCTAATACATAAAGAGGAGTTTGGTCCTTAGGAACTTGGAAAATCTGCACAGAACTCCAGAATAAGCTGCAATGGTGAATGGGAGAACAATGAATGACCTCCCAAATTTTTTTTTCACTGAATAAGCTGTTATAACCACAATGTAGGAACACCATGTGAATGACTTTGGAAAGGATTTCCAACAAGCTCAAAATTATCTACAGCAAAAAAGACAACAATAATAATTAAGACAACTAGAGTAGACTTGTAGAACTAGACTCTCAGGATGAGGTTTTAAGTTTAGTTAAATTACTGTAGTTAAATTAAGTTTAGTAAATGCTGCATTTTGACCTAAAAAGTGCTTTGTGAATGTTTGGCAAACAACATGAGTCTTCACCCCCACCCTAGTCTTTCCCTTGGCTCTCAAAAGCCTCTCCCCAGCTCACTTGATGCTGTGGATCCATTCGTCTTTCTCCTCTGGTGTGGGGGCAGAAATTCGGTAGACCATGTGATTACCCTCCACCACTCGGCCGTCAGCCTCTGTCTTACAAGCTTTAATGAGCTGCCCTCGATTGTTTGGGATGTACAGCTCAAAACAGTTCTACATCATAAGGCAAAGAGGTAGAAAGACAGATATGTACATTTGTTTACCTTTTCATTTAATAGGTTTAAGTATCACCAAATCAATAATCAAAATTACTCAGACAATTGAGTTTGACAACTTACAGGTTTTCGTGGATCCTCCACCTCCCGAATACTCAGATTCTCTAGCGGAATTATGCCCCTTGGCTCTTTATCCTAAACACACACAAACAAAAAGAAATATTAAAATGGTGAAAGTTAAAGTGATCAAAGTTAAAGTAATTTATGAGCAGGACAGCAAGGACTAACTGACAGAGTTTTGAGAGAAAAAAAATTAGTCACTGCTTCAAATTATGAAACAAAATTGCTTATAATAGTCTGCAATAAGATGAAAGGCTCTTTCCATTTGATTGCAACACAGTAAAGAAAATGATGGAGTGATTTGGCTTCTAATTCACCAGAAAAAAACACAAAGAAAGAGGAACTGAAGAAGGCATCATAAATTAATCGGGTTAAATTACCGGATTAATCTGGTAACAGATCATGAGTTAAAGAAACAATAGGAATAGGAATAGCTACAGCTGTGGTCTGCTGTAGGACAGTCAATAAGGTCCAATTATGGCGGGGGGTTACTTACTGTAGTGTACTCAAAGTAATACAGGCAGTTATCAGTCAGAATAAACCATCGTCTCTTCCAGGTTTTCACTCGACCTCCTGATAAAGAGAAAGAGTTTGTGATGATATTCAAATTGATTGATATCATTATGTGCACTATTTGAAATAAGACAAATGAATATGCTGAAATATGCACTGTGTAATCAAGTAGTAAGAAATCAAGTCAAAAACACAAAAGACATTTTATAGAATAATAGTAATTTGGTAAGTTTTACAATTTACAATTAATTTTGAAGGTTTTGAGTCTCTCAATGTTTGATTATTAATTTTTTTATTACATGTTTTTCTGAGAATTATTCATTATTAATTTCAATCTTTATACAAATATCTCACATTTCTGCAACTCTTTTCAAATTTTGAAAAAGAAAATGACTTGAAAGTTTAGAATTCAGACAGAATTTCTTTGCTTGTTTTGCTACCAGGATAGAAGTGCTACAAGAGACAAATATTTAATTACATCGTACCACTGTTATTGTTATAACAGTGCTATCTCCGATGTTTACATTCCTATAATAGACTTGATCAATTCTGGAGGTTATCATGGTAAGTTTACTTTTAAGAGTACCTGTCTCAGAAGCTAGATTTGATACATAGCCAGTTTGGCAGCACCTACCTCCTGCACAGCAGCAGAGCGGAAACCACAGGCCAAGCAGAGCAGGAGCCAGAGGGACGAAGAAAGAGCGATGAAGAGAGAGCATAGCAAACAGGGATGAAGAAAGAAAGGAAGAAAGAAAGGAACACAGGGAAATGAGTAGGAAGATATTAGTGAGAGATCACAGTTCCCACCATGCAAAGAGAAAGCAAACTTTCAAACTGCTTTATACAAATCACACACACAAACAGAAACCATGCCAACAGGCCAAACACTTAGCATAGCAGTAAAATTATTCAAATTCATGCAATGTCAGTTTGGCCACTGTTAAGAGGAAGATTCGAAGAGATGGAGACCTGGGACCACAGGTCAAAGCTCAGCATTAATCCACAGGGAACCTGCATAGAAGCCAGGTAGAAACTCTCCTCACAGTAGGTTTCTCCACACAACATTTAGAGCCACTCAGGACTCACCCAGTTTAAGAAGCCATCCCTCCCTGTCTGGGTTGAAAAAGGTGTGAGTCAGGTCATTCCCATCATCCTCTGGGATCTTGAAGGGCTCATTTTTAATGCTGTCGTACAAATTCTGGAAGGAAAAAGATAAGATTACTGACACACTCTTATGGTCCGCTCTATTAGATTGCTCTATTTATTCAACACTTTTTAAAGCCTGACCTTTAGGTTCACTATACACAGACATAACAAATTAGAGGAAAAACCAACAAAGTGTCTTAGTAAAGTGTTGGACCACCACACCCCACCAGAACATCATTGCTGTTGCTGGTATTGCTGAATGATTTGACTGTGCATTATAATACTACTGTTTGCCTGTTGTGTTTTAAATACAACCTCTTAACAAATCAAAACAACGGTTGCTACATAGATCAATGTTGCTACTGTCAAAGTGAATAAGTTAAGTGTGCTAGCTAGATTAATTATTGACAGACATTTTTTTTAGTATTGTTAATGTATTTTTGTAGTCTGCACATTTGACAAACTAAGCAGGACAGTACTCACAGGAGAACTATGTATAATTCAACAACAGCAAACTAACAATAGCAATAGCAAAGTGGAAAGTTGCAGCTCCCCTCATTCTACAAGCAGAACGAATGAGAGCGAGAAGCTGTAATCACAGGAGATGAAGCACTGGTTGGAACAAGTAGCCTATGTCTGTCACAAATCACCCTTCACTCTATACAAACTGTGTGATTTTCATGTTCAGTTCAAATAATGCCAATAATGTTACTGAATTACTGAAATTAACGCAATTAACGCATACATTTTTATGACTGTTTTGTTCACCCATATAGCTATAGTGCAACACACTGCTTTTCAGATTATCTTTCTTTAGAATCAAATTTGATTAAACACAAAGAAATAATTGTGACTAACTGGACAATTAACAAAGCAAAGTGATTGATTAAACATTCAAATACATGGTCAGCAATAATCAATATACTCTTGTTCTACATGCTTTGTCACTACTACTCTACTGTCCAAAAGATCATTACTACTTTAGCAACATTTAATAAAATGAACCAAATAAAGTCAATAAAACTGAAAGTAAAGGAGGGAATGAAAGACATACCAATAATGTTCTACTGAAACTTCCTGTCTCTCCACTTTGTTCTCAACTAATGACTCAGTACTGACTTATTTAAAACTGCAGAGCATGAGCAACACACACAATGTGTGTGTGATAGACAATGGAAAAATTCTTAAGAACATTCCTTTCATTTGGCTTACACTCCTGATAATCTATTTATTTCTCACAAAAAACCAACACACACACACACA
>JBBPCW010000006.1:16767184-16801024 GCA_037974425.1 Phenacogrammus interruptus
GTTTGAGAGCCTAAGAGGGGCTCAGAGGAAGAATATCTCTACCTCAGATTTCAAACGGTCATCTAATCTTCAAACCAACTCCATGAACACAGGCCTAGGAGCAGTGCTAACCCAAGATTTGGAGGTTAAGACATCATGCCTTATTTTCCCCCCAGACAGTGGAGCTACATCACTTTATCAAAGGACTTCTGACCTTGGGTACTGTTTAACCTGTCTGTCCCTCTTTAATGGACGGAATGGGCCTCCCCTTCTCTTTGTGCTGTTTCATGTGCCTTGGTTTTGAGACTGCAGCATTTGTGACTATAAATAAACACACCTGTTTTGGGGATCGTTGACACTGCACTGAAAGGTTGTGTCCAGATTGCTCTACAAAGCCCCACAACATAAAAAATACACTACACACACTAAACTCTATTTGTCTATATTTACATTTCTATCAGTACATTTTAAACAAGGTTTCACAAATAGATGCTGTGAACAACTTCATTTAGGAAAGAACTGATTATCTTCTCCAGTTTTGTTAAACAATGTTTACTAGCATAAAGTAGGAGCTATTTAAAACATTTAGTCCTTAAAATACCATGTATGAGTTGTAAATTAGATCATCCAAGTGCTGCTCACTAAACATATGCTTGCTCTGCTGCTTACCAGCTTACCCGTCTGTGCTCAAATAAAAGCACCTCTAAATGAATAAACAGCTTATAAAATTCTCAGTTTGTCCGATTTAAAGTGAAGCAGTCTGTGGGAACTGCCACAGAGGCGACAGTGTAAAAATCACATAATTTTTGAGCAACAATACAATGTTTCTGCAGGTTTTTTTTTTTTTTTTTACATTTTTCAATACAGCAAGATTGAAATTCAATCCTAGATTTTTCTCCCATACATTATCAAAACACATTAATGAGGAGCAATGAGGAAAAGAACACACTGTTCAGTTCATTTCACTTGAATCTTCCCATTTCATTACTTTCCAGTTTCTGCAAGAGCCTCATGCCATTTTGTGTATTTCAGAAGCGGTGTTATGTATGAAAATAAAAAATATATTAAATACATATATATACATATTAAATAAATGCAAAAAAATATTATATATATATAGATATAGATATAGATACTTTAAAAACATATTTTCCTCTCTATCATATTTGGACTTTTCAGTTCACACATGGAAACTAAGTTGCCTGTCAAGAACTTCTTTTGGTTGTGATTTCATGAAAACTAACACTTTCTCATACATCAAATCATCTAGGCTACAGCAATTTAGTCCCAACTACTTCTGACTAAAGATATCTAAAGTAGATTTTCAGCCCAATCTGGATTTTGAATGAGCTACATTTCATGTGAGTCAATCAAAACAGATTCTTCTACATATATAAGTCACAGACACAGTTTAACCAAAGCAGCCTGTTGAATTGTGTGGTATAAAGAGAGGATGGAAAAAGGGTAAAGGTAAAAATAAATTATGATACATATTTTGTTACAGGACACAGGCCCTTTAACTAAAAACTCCACAATATTAAGCAGTGGACATTGTTCTGTCAGAGAGACAAGCAACAAAAAAAAAACAGTACAGAAATAAAAACACATTAGCTTCAGCACACACACATCCACCTAACCACAAACGCCTAAACCCCAGGGAAGCAAATGCCAAAACTGGTGGTATTTTTAGTTGAAAAAACAACTGTCAGTTCATACCAGTACATGATATAGCAGGAACAGAAATATAACTATGTTTCAACAGGATATTTGTTATTGTTTATGCTATTCTAATGGCAACATGTTCATAAAACCTTTATCTAAAACCTGAAATTCTCTCACACACGCTTCTCTCCACACTGCCTCCCTGGGGCAGCTGGTGGACTAGTTGTTCGGGAGCTGCCACTGCCATCAATGTCAGGGGTTCAAATCCCAAAACTGCTAGTGGCACCACTGATGTACCATTGACCTGCTTCACTTGGTGAATGGGTTTAATAAAGGGAAAATGTGTGGTGTGTTCACGCGTAAGGGACCGTTCCACTTTATCTATGGACCTCTAGTGTGCAAAGTGACAAACACTCACTCACCTGTGGTGGCGCTGACATCCAGTCCCCTCAGCAGGCACTGTATGGCTGCGTTCCATTTCTCTGCCTCGGCTCGGGTCTCAGCAACGAACGCTCTGACCTGCCTGCGGCGGGACACACCTTTCCTGCGCCTCCCTGCCGGGTACCAGTACAACACAAGCAGCGGGGGAGCCGGCGCCCGTGGACAGCTACATCCCGCCAGTTCTGCAAGTGGCAGCACCAGCCGAGAGTCCTTCCCTGGGCGGGGGGAGAGACGCTGGACATGGATGTGCGTGGGAGTGAGGGTCAGGGCATAACTGGATGTGGCCGGGTTGGGCGGTAGAGACACTACGGGGCTGCTGGGACAGCTGTTACTGTTACTACTGCTCCCACTGCCTCCACCTCCACCACCTCCAGTGCTCCAGCCCCCAAACTGACCATGCAGCAGGGCCTCCTGTTCCAGACCAGGAGATGGAGAAGGGGACGGGGATGGAGACGGACTCCGTGGACCAGGGGAGCGCATTTTCACAAAAAGAGATAATTTGTGGGATCAAGAGAGAGTGTCCAGAATGGAGGATGCGTGTGGGTCATGCAGAAAGTTTTTCAGCAGGTTTCAGAAGAGCTTTGTCTAAACTACTAAAAGTCATCTTTGATGGAGGTCAGGCTGGCTGAGTCAAAAGTCAGGAGCAGTAGTAAAATGGACAGTCTTTTATTTAAAGATGTCGACCACACCAGTTATAAATCAAAACTGGTTTCCAGACATGCAAACTGTCCGGACATTTGTTTTTTCTTTAGAACGTCAGGTATACTGATCCCTGAAAGCGCTAATATGTTTTTCTTTAGTGTTTTTTTCCATGAAGAACTTAATCCTCTTAAAAACATCTGTTTTACATCAGGAAAGGATGCATACAATGCATTAAAATGAATCTTAATCCTAAAGGCTGCTAAATCTACACGAATCAAAAACTACATGAATCAAAAAGAGAAGGAAATAAATGTGGATGTCGCACGCGACCTCTGCTTTTACTGGCCCAGCCAAATATGAACTAAAGTGCTTTCCTCAGAGCTTGGCTGCTCTGTGCAGATCAACAAAATCTAAAACCTACTGTCATAAATGACAAATTGTGAAAGCTATAAATAAGAGCTCATTAGATCGCCCAGATAAAGTTAGTGTTGCTTAACACATTATAAAACAGTGTAGATAACCAGCATCAGCTCAACAGCACTCACTGTCTTGAGGTCAGAAAATGTAAAACCAAGTAAAAGTAAACACCATGTATGGTTTAAATTGTTTTAAACCCAAAAAATCAATACAGGAACAAGATGATGTTTCCCTAAAAGTAGTCCAGAGGATTCAGTGGTCTGTGCAAGATGCAGCCCCTGTAAAGTATCCGTAATGCCCAAATTGATTTTTTTTGTCCACTATAAATATCTTGCCTCTCAAAGCATCAGACAAAAAAGAGATGACCATCCTCCTGTATCTCAGTCTGTAGATTTAAATTATGGGTGACATTCGGTCCATAATCATCCAATAGAGACATGCCACAAAATCCAAGATTTGTAATCCATTGATGTTCCAGTGATCATCAATATCTGCAGAACAATTCCACCAAAATAAATAAACAGCCAACACAGATTCAGAAGTGCAGAGAGGGATTACATGGGTGAAAGTATTATGTCATGATGTTTCTGTTTCGTAATCCATCTTGTTCATTGTTTTAGGCTTAGGTATGCCCCCAAACATGTACCGCCCTGGAGGGAAAGAGAGGGAGAAAGGGAGTGAGAGAGAGATATTAATATGGGTTTACTTTTTAAGAAGCAAGCAATCTCTGACAGAAATAATCTTTGTCCATCATTGGTAAATCCAGTAAACTGACCCTTGATCTCTCAGGAGTCTCTGAAAAACAAACACTAATCAGAAATTATGACACTGATAAAAGCTCAGAGTTAGCAATATACTGGGCACAAGCCAAACAGTCTGGTTACCAAGACAGAGTGTGAGGCAAGAGTATGGTGGGGGTTGGGTTGAGTGGAAGAGATTACAGCCTAAATACAAAGTTCATTGTTCTAAATGACCGCAAGCAGAAGTGCAAGTGAGAGAGACTGTGATTGAGAATGAGACAAGCTCTGCGTGACACACAGTCACGATGTTTTAGTGACATTTTTGTTAAAAACGTTGACTAATGGAGTACTGCACTCATGTGGCATCTGCCCACCCACCTGTGGTTAAACACACATCCCATCCTGTGGGCAAAGGATGGATGGACAACAGCCAAACACTACAACAGGATAATCTCCTTGACAATTTGTGCCCTATGGTCCACTGATGGCAAAAAAAGGAAAGAAAGTGCAGATTTAGGTTCTAAACTCAGAGCAGTTCGAACACATGACACATCTAATCCTCTTAAAGTCCAAATTTTTCATCGCAGCTGAGGCAGAGCTAATATCAGCAACGTGGATAATCTCAGCAGCACTCGGATTCATCATGTTCAATGCCGCAACGTTTGTCTTTGAAATTATTGAAGTTGGCCCTTAGAAAGGGAAAGTGACCCCAGCTCTTACAATGCCAACATGGTCTAACCAAAAAAGCATGCATTCTTTACTGCCTTTGAACAAACACTTATTAAAGCTGTAAGGTGAGGAAGGTACAGAAACAAGGCCATCAAAATCTTCCTTCAAATTCACTCATACACACTGAGGACTAAAGCTTTTTTTCCCCCCGTAACCTCCCTTGGTTAATACTTTACACATTTGCCCTGGGGTCAAAGCTGCTTTCTTGAGTGGGTAATAAAAGTGATCAAGCAGAAACATAGTCTGAAAGGTTATGATCATCAAATGAAAGTTAGAGATAACCTCAGCACTCAAATACCCAGGTTAACTTCTTTCTTTCTATTACACCACAATAACCATGTATTAACCACAATAACTGCATATTATTGCATTAAATGCATTTAGGTTACAAACAGCGGCCCTCTATCTGGCAATGAAGGCACTTCAAAATAGAAAAATGTCTGGTTAAAACAAAATTTAAGTAGAATTGAACAAAATACTGAGTAAAACAGAGAAATGCTTATTCTGAAACAGTTTTTTTTTGGTTTTTGAGCTTGTGATCTGAGCTCCCAGCACCTATTAACCTTAACCAGGACCTGAGTTCATCGTCTACACTCTTTTAGATAAAAATAATGTTCACAATAGATTTCAGTTTATACAGACTAACCATCTCAGAAATTAACAGAGGAGTGAACCAGCTAGCCTGCTAGCTTTACTTATGATTAGGCCAAATACCACAAAGTGTCACACAATCTGGAAAAACATTTACACTCGATAAGATGCAGATACTTAGTACATAAGAAACTTGTACTGTTAAGGACATTAATCATATTCATTTAACTGTAAGAGTTTATCTGGTTTACACCGTCGTGAACTACAACACTGAGACTCTACTGTCTTAAAGTGCATCTTGTAAATCCCAATTTGGGCCAATTCAGAAGGGAAACGAACAAAACATACTCGTTCTCCGTTGACAGGGGTTCCAAATATACATACAAATACAAATAAGAGCGTAAAAGCAGGTAAGTAAAGCAGAACTTGCCTCATATTTGTGTCCGAGGGGATTCTGTTCCTCTGAGTTCAGACAGGAAGCCTGTCCAACCGGTGGGCGGGCGTAGCTGCTTGATTGACAGCAGGCGTAGCAATCACAGACGCGCGGAGACCATCTGATTAGCATGTCGTATCTGACGTAGAGTCTCAGGAATAACGTTTAATTGCACGCCAAAATATTGAGTTATGGTGTAAACCGGGACTGTGTTCCGGCGTAGATTATTTTTCAAATATTTCTTTTCCAGTTGGACATTGTTTTTGGCTTGGGGAATGTATTTTCTTTCCGTAAATATTACCTTTCACCTAATATCTACGCCAATGAGATAAAGACATCGTAGAAGGTGTCAAATGATTGACGGAGAAGTGTGTCCAATCAGATAACGGAAAATGGATTAAGTGGGCGGGACTAGCAAATGGGGCGGGGTTCCGCGTCCATCTTTAATGTCCAGCATTGAGGAGGCTGACGAGAAGAAAAAAAAAAAACAGAGTACATACTGAGTTAAGGAAGACTTTGGTCGGGACATTTTTATCGAATATCACACATATTTGCAGAGATAAGGTAGAGGAAAGTGCGTTTTTTAGTGAGTGTGGAGTGTAAATGTGTATGTTGGTGTGAACAGGCTAGCGCTGTTAGCATCACTGCTCTCAGCAGCTAGTGTAGCACTAACCGGGCGCGTTCCAATACTCCTCTCCCTACCAGAGACTCTTAGACTAATCAGTTGTTCATTTTTGTGTTTTAACTAGAGCTCGGAACTAGTTATTTTTATTCTGTTGTCATTTACTTGCTTCAAATTACATGAATTGCCTAATAGTAACCTTGACAAGAGATTATAGAGTCCTAGTTTCTGTAGAATTACGTTCTAATTAGTTTTCACTGGAACGTTTGATTATAAGTTCTTATAATCACTGTTTTGTGTAGAACAACCCATGGTCTTTGTAAAATTAGGATGGTCAACTGGTGAGTATAGTGTTTGGCAGCTTTAGTGTTGCAACTCTGAATAGAACTTGTATGATAAGATGATAATAGATAATATTTTATTAGTTCCACAAGTGGTACATTTGCTGTCACAGGAGCAAAGTGGATATTACAAAACAAGAACGTAGAAGCAGCATAAGCAATTGGATAAAAGCTTTGTGTCGTTATGGTTCTTAATTACTTGTGTTTGATTTAGAATTTGTGCAGCTTGTACTTAGGGGGAGCTGGTGTCCCGGTGGTTAGAGTCACACCTGTGAACAGAAGGTTGTGGGTTTGAATCCCACGAGTGCTAGTGGCACCACTCAGGTACCCTTGAGCAGGGTAGCTGGCCCGCACACTGCTCCTCGTTGCCGGCAGCCCACTTGGCGAATGGGTTAAATGCAGAGAATGAATGTCACACTGTTCATTGTGTGCTGGGGTGTGTTTATTTTACTGTTCTTCATATCGCTGTTGCTCTGTGATTCCCTAGATTTGTGTACCCGCGCAAATAACACTTATTAGAACGCCGTGACGCGTATTGGAACGCGCCCTGAGCTTCATGTTTAGCGAGATAACCATTAGCTACCTTTAACACTGGTACGTTTCACAGCAATTGAGGTATAATGTCAGTGTTTGGATGCATTAATGTAACACTTCTCGAATAGTGAATCGGGACTAACTATTTTGCTGTTTATTGAGGCGGCAGGAAGCCAGAAAACCAAAGAGAGCCGCTAGCCCGCTAGCTAAACCCACAGGGAATCAAGAGAGCTAGGCTAGCTCGCTAACGTAAACATGCTAAGCTAACGAAACGGACTTGTGGCTCTGACAGCACAGACTCGAAGATCATTTAACTGAAACTATTCTTAATAACTATACAGATTGGTCTTCTGTAGGCTGTGTTGTGTTATCTACCAAAACACTTAAGGTATTTCAACTCTGTTCATTAAGCAAGTTAGACTCTGTTCAGCAAGCTATAGTCTACAATTTATTTGTTTATATTATGATAATAAATAAATTGCATTCAAGGTATCGACTCAGTAGTCTTGTGTATGTTAATCTTTTTCTTTGCATTTGTGAGTGGCTGGTAATTGCACCCCTCACCATGTGTTTTCCTTGCACTGTAATTCACTTCACTGGACATTAAATAAACTCAAATTTCTACTTATTTTTCTGCATTCCAGGGACAGAAGGTATGAAGACAGTTTCATAGCGAAGCCATGGCTGACAAGAGAAAACTCCAAGGTAAGAGAACACTTGGCTGTTATTGATGTTTGTCCCAGTATGTTGTACTGTACTGGCTGGAAAGAACCAGACATTCGTTTTCTTAACTTTTTTTGTGATCCCTTTTTTTTTTCCTTCTTAAAAATATAACAGGTGAAATAGATCGGTGTTTGAAAAAAGTTGCAGAGGGCGTTGAGCAGTTTGAAGACATTTGGCAAAAGGTCAGATGTCTATGTGAAGTGATTGAATAGTCAAAATAAGTGAGAACAATACACGTTGTAATAATTGTCAGAAAACCTGATAGTGATATCCTTTGTGTTTGTTATTTTCAGCTCCATAATGCAGCAAATGCCAACCAGAAGGAGAAATATGAGGCCGATCTTAAGAAAGAGATTAAAAAGCTCCAGGTGAGAATAAAAATAGTGCAGGTCTCTGCCTGAGATTGAGATTGATATTGACTGATTATCTAGCCAATTGCTGCATTTCAGCTCTTCACACATTTGAGTTACCTTTTAATGGAGCAAGTGAAAAACGACGCTGTTTAGTCCATTTTTATGCAAATGTCTTTGAATGGAAACAGTAGTTACTGCCAGTGTTCTCTATGTAGACCTAACTGTGTACCAAACATTTTTTTTCTTAGCGGCTACGAGACCAGATTAAGACATGGGTGGCATCCAATGAAATCAAAGACAAACGGCAGCTAGTGGAAAACCGAAAACTTATTGAGACGGTAAAAAGAGAATATATACATCACAGTATTCTGTTATTTTTGTAACCTCACATCATTGTAGTGTTTGTCTATGACAGAAGCACTTGTACAATGATCAGATGTCAGTAGCACTATAAATCTACGCATTACAACATGCTCCTAAACTCACATGGTATCAACCTTCTGGTTTATTTTTTCTCAGCAAATGGAACGATTTAAAGTAGTCGAGAGGGAGACCAAGACAAAGGCGTACTCTAAAGAAGGGCTTGGCTTGGCTCAGAAAGTGGACCCGGCACAGAAGGAGAAGGAGGAGACAGAACAGTGGTTGACGGTAACTTGCTAACTATTTACTGCTTGTTAATGACATACATTTGTGTAAAGCTTATATATATATATATACATATAAAATATTGGTGTTGTTCTCTTTTGCAGAATACAATAGACACACTAAACATGCAGGTGGACCAGTTTGAGAGTGAAGTAGAGTCTCTCTCTGTTCAAACAAGAAAGAAAAAGGGTGATAAAGAGGTCAGTTTTCAAGCAGTTGCTCCTGACACACCAGTTGGCTAATATTTATAAAATTTAAGTAACTATTTAAGTAGCTAAAATGTGCTGCTATAGTGTCATTGTGCAAAGAAGACTTAAGTACTGTTACATAGTAGCACAGTTTAGCTATGCGTATCAGGAAAAACAGACTAAGGCTTTATATGAAGTATGTGATGTACATCTGTGTGTTGTTCAGAAGCAAGATCGTATTGAGGAACTGAAGAGATTGATTGAGCGACACCGCTACCACATTCGCATGCTGGAGACCATCCTGAGGATGCTGGACAATGACTCTGTGCAGGTGGAGGCTATCCATAAAATCAAAGATGATGTAGAGTACTACATCGACTCCTCACAGGACCCTGACTTTGAGGAGAATGAGTTCATCTATGATGACCTGGAACTGGAAGACATACGTAAGTTTTTGTGGAGAGGATTAAATGTGTCAGAACGAGGTATGATTGATTGTATATTACATGTAGTTACTTTCTGAGCTATGTACAGGTTAACTCCTACACTTTCACTTCCTCTCTCTTTCTCTAGCGCCATCTCTCATAGCCACTCCTCCGCAGGGACACAACGATGAGGAGATCCAGTCCAGTAGCACTCCCACTTCCACCACCTCGTCTTCCCCCATTCCTCCATCTCCAGCGACAGGCACCACCGTACGCCTCTCTTATTCCTTCCTTTCTTCCATTTTCTTGAACAGAAAATAATTGATGTTATAATTGTGTGTTAGAAGCACACAATGAATTAAACTTTAAAAATATAACATTGAGTATGCACTTGTTTTTTGTCTGATGTATGTGTGTGTCTGTGTGTCGCTGTTTTGGTTAGGAGAACTCTGAAGAGGAGAAGAAAAGAGGGCGATCTACAGACAGTGAAGTGAGTCAGGTAGGACCTGGTCTAATGATGCCTTAATTATGGAAACGTATTGTACATCGCACACTGACCTTTCTTTCACTTCTCTTTTTCATCCCTTCCACCAGTCTCCTGTGAAGAACGGCAATCCCTCTCTCTCCTCTTTCTCTTCATCCACCTCCTCAGGGTTTTCCTCCTCCTCCTCACTTGTATCCATGGCTACTGTTGTTGGTGGCACAACAGCAGTCTCTGGGGGTGTTGGTCTTCTGGGCAGTTTCAGCAGTGCAGTGCAGCAACACCCACCGCAGTCTTTACAGCAACAGGCTCAGGCCAAGCTCTCGTCCTCTTCTGGGCCGTCCAACAATGCCCCTAGCCCACCCAGCCACCCCAGTCTACCTGCCTCCACAGCACCCTCTTTGCCTAGCTCAAGTACCCCAGGCCTGACCACCTCTAGCTCTCAGTCCCAGGTCTCCACGGTGCCTAGCACAGGTGGATCAGGCCTGGGACTGAGTTTGGGGCTGGGGCTGGGGCTGGGGCTGGGGCTGACGAAAGTGGGTGTGACTGTGACCAGCAGCAGCAACAGCAGTAGCATGGCTCAGATGCCTGGGCTTGGCTTGGCAGGGATAACCAACTCACACAGCACCATGGCAGGCCTTTTGTCTGGGTCTACTCCTGCTCCATACGCCCAGGCGGCGGCTTGTGGCACCACAAGCAGCGCCCCCGGTGGACCCGTGGGGAATAGCAGCAGCAGTGGGAGTGCCGTGGTGGCAGTAGGCGGGACAGGAACAAGCACAGGTGCATCCACTAATGGAACGAGTGCAGGAACAGGGCTGGGTCTGCTTGGCTCCAGTCCTGGGCATGGAAGTCTCAGTGGAGGCATTCTGAGTTTGGTTCCAGGGCAAACGCCACTCCAGGGGCCTCCGCAGGTTCCCATGAGCCCTGTGGGCACAGTGCCAGGAGGATCAGTGGGTGTAGGGGTGTCAGGAGGAAATGGAGGTAATGCAGCACCAGGAGGAGGTGTTGGGGGAAGCATGGCTCCTGCCAGACCACCCAGTGTCATCAAACAGAATGGAGGAACAAGTGAGTGATCTTAAACCACTTAATTTATCCCCTTCTATGTTTTTTGAGTCTAGTAGTTATCACAACCTGTTTTGATATGCATTTAATTTACATCAACTAGTACAACTAGTCATATTCATTTGAATGTTTTTTATATATTGAACATATAAAGGATTTTTTTTAACTCTACATAAACACTTTTAACAGAATTTCTCATTTTTAAATTTGAGTTGATGCAAATGATTCATATATAAATCACTAATATAAGTATCTGGGATTTTAAGACCCTCTAGCTTACAGTGCAGTCGTGGGAGACAGCAACTCAGACTCCTCTCTCAGCAGTGCCAGCCAATCCCAAAACAGCCAGCCCTCTTCCACCAGCTCATCAGTGAATCAAACGTGAGCTAATTTTATTGCATTCCTAAATATACTTTCAAATTTGGGGTGTGTGTGTATATCTGACTTTTTCATGCTCCTTCTCTCTCACAGTCTGGATAATGGCCCCAGTCTACTGAGCTCCATCACTCTGCCCCCCTCCTCCCAGTCGCCACCTTTTTCAGACAGCACCCCTGGTGGTGGGAGTTTGCTTAATGGGCCACACTCCTACACACCCAGCACAGAGAGCATAAAGGTTAGGGTTTGACTTCTAGACTTTTTTTGCTTAGAAAGCTGAGACTGAGTGGGGCTTTTTTGGTACCATTGTTCACTACTGTATAATAGGAATCATCAGATTTGTTTCTGAAGTTTGATCTATTAAAACGCATATGTTAATTAACTGGTTTAGTAAAAGCTCTCAAGCAGTTAAATTACTTATCCATACCGGTCTCTCTCCTGGACTAGTATACATGATTCCTTACATAAGTGCACCATAATGTGCTTAAACAGTGAAGTGTCCTGCACAAAGCAGGATCTGCTGTGTGTGCAAGTGACTCACTTTATTTCATGTTGGTTCCTTGGCATCTCCTGCAGGCTCCGGAGCCTCTGAGCTCTCTGAAAGCAATGGCTGAGAGAGCAGCTCTGGGATCGGGCCTGGATGGAGAAATCCCATCACTTCATCTGACTGATCGAGGTACTTTAATTTTTTTTAACACTCACTCATTTTACCTTGCCACCAAGTTTGGGTACATGCCCTATTCATTAGAAGGAATCTTAAAGTCCAGAGATGTAGTCAAATGGGTGGCTGTTTATTTTTGAATACTTAATGGTACAAATTCACTAACAGCAAATGTTAGTGAACAGACTCCAAATGTGTCTTGACTGTAGTTTATTTATTTAGTTTTGCCCTAGTGCTACAAGGCATATATGGCTAAGTAAGGGAAACTAACTAACTTCACTAATTACTACACAATTTCCTCAAACCCTGCTGAGCTGTTAAGTAATCTTGAATAGACTTAATGACAAGTGTGTCATATAGTTAAAACAGTAATAGCAGCCACTGTATTGTAATGTCTTTATATCTCGCTGTCTCAGACCTGTTTTCAGGGAACACAGCCCCTTCTGGGCCCCCGGCAGCCTCCCAGCCTGCTGTGACCGAAGTTAACCTCCCACCCTCCCTGGGGGCATGCCCTCTTGGCCCTACTCCTCTCTCCAAAGAGCAGCTCTA
Organism: Phenacogrammus interruptus; assembly: GCA_037974425.1. NCBI lineage: Eukaryota > Metazoa > Chordata > Actinopteri > Characiformes > Alestidae > Phenacogrammus > Phenacogrammus interruptus. Next base: position 16,779,778 of record JBBPCW010000006.1, read on the forward strand.
CCAGCAGGCAATGCAGGAAGCGGCCTGGACACATATGCCCCATCCGTCCGACTCGGAGAGGATCAGGTGTGAACATGCAGACCCAGTTTAACTTGACATACTGAATTAGGAGACAAGGAATTAAATACTCATGCTGATTACCATTGTGGTTAATTTGGTTCTCCTTCCTGTAACTGCAGGCAGTACTTGATGAGGAATCCCTGTCCTACTTTGCCCTTCCACCACCAGATGCCCCCCCACCATTCAGACTCCATAGAGTTCTACCAGAGACTGTCCACTGAAACACTCTTCTTCATTTTCTACTACTTGGAGGTTTGTTCTCTGAGTATATGCTACATGTATAGATGGGTATCAAGACCTGGTACTAATCAGTTAAACTGGTCAGTATTGAAATATTAAGAAGCTTTGAAAGTAGCCAATCCAAGAACGCTATTTATTTATTCTTGCAGTTGACTGGGTGTTGCCCTTTGACACAGCTGCAGTACAGAATCTCGAGTGTTCTCGTATTTTCCATTATGTACTTCTTAAAGCCTAGATTTATAAATACAATCCTAGAGATCCCTGTCCAGAGCTATATGTGAAGCTATATCAGGGTAGGTGAAGTGGAGGGCCAGAACTTTAGTTGATCAATTTTGTAGTCAAACATGTAGTTAAGATGTGCAGAGCAGGTGATGCAGAAATGTGACCTTTTCTAGCCCTCCAGGTCCAGTTTGCCATCATTGCACTTTATGAGGACTAACATGGCTGAAATCATTGTGTGTTCTAGGGCACAAAGGCACAGTATCTCTCTGCTAAAGCCTTGAAGAAGCAGTCATGGAGGTTCCATACTAAGTACATGATGTGGTTCCAGAGGCACGAGGAACCCAAGACCATCACTGATGAGTTTGAGCAGGTAACTCAGCAAACTAAAGAATGCTCAGACCCATTTCTAACACAAAGGGCACATCGATAATATGAATGACTGTAAACAGTCAAAAGTTGAATACATTCTTAATACTTTGAAATATCCCTTGCAGCAATGTATGCAGTAATAGACATCTCATATTGTGCTTTAATGTAGCAGATTTTTCCAGGTTGCTGTAACGTTTCTTTTTTTCTGTTTCTTTGCAGGGCACGTACATTTACTTTGACTATGAAAAGTGGGGCCAGAGGAAGAAGGAGGGTTTCACATTCGAGTACAGATACCTGGAGGATAGAGACCTACAGTGACAGTCAGGACAGACGAACAGGCGGCAAGAGAAAGAGACAGAAATTGCTACGACAACTGCTGCTGTTGACATTCCAAGGTTGAACTCCATGTTATGGTTAGAGCTGGATGTAATGTAGGCCTTTTTCTTTAAAAGAGAGAGTGCAAGTGAACGAGAGAGATGGAGAGAAGGGGTCGAGTGCCTGTTTACATGCAAACATTTTAAACCTTTTGAGTTTCCCCTCCCCTTATTTCTGTTTAAATTGATCCCCCAAGGAGAAAAAAAAAAAGGAATGGAATGATTGGAAGTAAAGATATACAAAACACATCGTAGATTCTTCAGTGGAGTGCTGCAGTAGCCAGTATTAGAAAGCCTCAACCTTTTAGATCCTGACTTCGATGAATAAACAGGCACTATGCGAGCTCTTATCTAATGCATTTATGATTAGTAGTTGATATAGGCCCCTCGGGGAGAGTAGGCATTGTGATTTTTGCCTTGCGAGATAACGAGTCGACAATTAAATTGCTATGCAATTGAACTCTTCTCGGCCTCCCTCCATGTACCACTACCTGAACGTGGTTTTATTAGACCGTAACAGATGGCGTTGATAAAGTATTGTTTTTGTAGCATCTATCTCGAGTGTAATTCGCAAGCAGAAGGGCTCGAAGCTGTTGTCCAGATGACTTGCGTGTGATTTGTGTCTGTTTAATAATATGGCATGAACGATCTCACTTAAGAAATCTAATAAAAGAGAAATATTAAATATGTAAAGTTCAAAGCTTTATATTTTGTTTCTTTTAGGTTGTTTGTGGCTTTTTTTGTCATGTGGATGTTCTAGAGCACCAGGAAATACTTTCCCAGCCTTTATGTTCTCAAAGCTTCCTTACAGAGATTCCTGTTCCCAGTTCTTGGTCACTTTTCACTGAAGAATCATTGTTCTAAACCACCCCCCAAGAATCTCCATAATTGGATTATCATTTCATTTTTCATTCTTTTTTTCCTTTTAAAAGAGAGGAAGAGTAACAGTGTATTCAAGGGAGTAAAGCTACAATAACTGACCAGAATTTGGAAAAAATCAGCACAAAGACTGAATACATGCAGCTGATCTGTGAATTTAAAAAAAAAGAAGCATAAATTACATTCTCATCCTTGCCTTTTGGACATTGTGAGGACAACATGGCACATGTCCTTTGGTAAGGCTTAGGAGGGGGAGGGGGGATTGTAAAATTTCAATAAAATACTTTTGTGAACCAGACTCCTGCTTCCTGTCTTAGATGGAGTTGTGGAATATTAGTCAGGTTATGGCACATGGCGAGCATAAAATTTGCGTTTAATCATAATCCGACAAATTCCTTTAGCTTCAATGTAAAAATGTTTACATTGTTCAAGTTTACTGCATTGTGCAAGTCAGTTTATTAAAATAATGTATGAATGAAGTTATAGCACTGCTCAGAAGTATATAGGTACCTCACTAAGAATAGGCCAGGCTGAAGCTTGTTCCTCCCCTTGGTAGGATTAGGTATGACACCTGATCTGGTTCAAACAACAATGGCAGTTATTTTTCTTAATCTTGTAATTTTACCAGTGTTTTCAAACAACTGTTACAACTCGCACATCAGCCTGATCCAAATAAGGGGTAAGTTTGTAACATTTGTGCTCAAACTGGATGAAGTTGGGCCTCAAGGCATCTGTGGTCAACAAAAGTAAATGCGATGACAATGTTGGGCTGTGTAAACTACACATTGATATTACTGAGGTGCTTTTCTATTTTTAATACATTTTGGCCTACTGTTTTTGTATATGTATTGTAAATACAGTGTGTAGGAAGAGTAGAAGTCCAATTGATATCCCTGTTCAATTAAATATAGTTCCACGATTCAGTAAGCGATATGGTCAACTGCGATTCTAAACCACAAATACATAGACCTGCGTTAATGGCCAGTAGCAGCTGGGCATAGAATGCATCAGCAGGCTTGTGGACAAGTACTGGAGCATATTAATTTATGATACCACTTTGTGCGATACAGATATTGTAAACCAGATACACCCCTGAAAACAAAAAAATCATACTTTTTAAAAATGTTGGGATACATTTTGTATACCTTCACACAAATACAAAAATAACTGATATAATAAGGGAGAAACATTGCACAGACAACATGGTGTAGTAAGATGTGTCGTTTGTAAAAAAAAAAAAAATCTGAATTTAGTGCAATTTTCACATATTTATAGCTAAATGTTAAAAACGTCCTGCACTTTTACAGATGGCAACTCCAAATGTGGGATTATAATGTAGCACTTTTATAAACGGTGAGATATGCCACACCCCGTGATTACAATTGGCTGTTACTTAGCCAGGGGGCTGGACTGCGTGCTGTGATATGCCCTCACCAACATGGAAGATTTTCTTTAAATGATCTTAAATCTAAATGTAAAATATGAAACAAACATATCTCGCACTCTAGATGTGAAACTTCACATAGATGGGCCTTGGTGAGACCTTTCCAATGACCCCTCGTTCGCCATAATAGCCCCGGGAAAAAAGAAATTATACTGTTCACCTCGGACAACAAGTAATGGGACACTGGGGCTAGGTGAATATAAATTTTGGCTCTCGCGGGACTCTTATGGCAAATGAGGGGTCTTTGGAAAGGTCTCATTGAGCTGTATCTAACTGAAATTTCACGGAGATTTAAAGTTTCCCAGCCTAGAAAAGCCGCTAGCACATTCTGTTGGTGGTATAAAGTATTGGGACACCTGTGCCATTACATTCAGCAGTCCTGGCTTTTTCTTAAGAGTCTGAAGTAACTCCAAACTGCTGACTGGCAAGTCTCACACACAACAGAAACTCATCACGCGATGCATCTTCTCGTGTTATGCAGGTCACAAATCACGTTTTGCATCCTGTAATTATTTCCCGTATATATATATATTTTTTAAACGTATTGTATTGTTTATTCCTTACCAATTTCCAATCAAGTAATTTAGGTCAGCATCGGACAGCTTCCAGGGAGCATTGTGGTGGGACAGTTTGCTCCAGGATACCTCAGTGATGCCACTAGCAGACATGGGTTTCCAACTCCCTAACCACCATGCCACCAGCTGCCCCAGGGCAAAACAAAAAAAATTGTTCCACAACAAAGTTCCTTTTGCCTTGACATTTATTAGGGAAAAAAAAAAGAAAAAAGCACCTTAACAATAAATGAATTTGCATCTAAAAATAAAATTAAAAAACCCTAAAAAAACCTACAAAAAAAAAATAAAAATACACTGAAACAGTTATCTTCTCACAGGGGCTTACAGAGGACTGTCCACAATGGTGCCAGGTCAAGATTGTGCATATGTGATTGTTTCAGACTCACACTTTGCCATCTCCCTCTCTCTTGACTTTGAGGAACTCTGCCATATTGGAGAAGTATTTCTGATTTGCCTCAGCCACCTTCTTTTCTGCTGCCTGTGGGTTAACGATCTCCAAACCCTTCAGTAAGAGTAAAGCAAAATCACCACCAGAAAACACGACTGCAGCAGCATCAACTGTTTGGTTTTTCAACCTAAAGGATTTGTCAGCAAGTATAAATGCACCCATGTTGGTGGGTGCTCTTATGAACCCTTTTATTGTGTGTGTGTGCACAATTGCATACCTGTAGGGGGGTGAATGCTACACTGGAGCTTGTTCCTGAAGATCTGTCTCTGACAGTAGACTTCCCACCATAGGTCATGCTCTGCTTCTGCAACGTACGCTGTATAAACACATACAATCATTAATGGGTGATAAAACATTCCTCAAATACTCAAAGCTCTGCAGAGTATACCTCTCATATGTAAAAATGTTTTCCATTTGATAGAAATAAAAAAATTAAAAAAAAAAAAATACATGAAAAATATGAGAAATGACTACCACCAGTACCTGCAGAGATTTGGAGATGCGGGCCTTTGTGGCGTCGTTGACCTGAGCCTGTCTCACTCTGCCACTGCCAGACTTACCCAGCTGACCCAAGCTGAAGCCCAGATCCTCCTGATAGGCATCATCTTCAATCTAAAAAGACAGACAACAACCTCACAGTACAGAAGCTGCTCATAGGGAGGGGTAGGAGAAAAAGTGTGACGAAGCTTGGCATGAAGGCATGGACGCATCTTCAGATTTTATGATTAATTCATCTATTTATGATGTTCAACTGTGCAACTTGAGATTTTCACTGACCTCTGCAAATGTCATTCTGTTTGCATGTTTCCTGATCTCTGTGAGTCCCAACCTCTCCTTCATCTTACGATACCTAAAAGAATTAATGCATGTGAGTCAAAACCAGGTGGGCTAATCAAATTAGTCAATAAATAAGTCAAATCCATGACATCCCACCCCATACCTTCTGCCCCCTCTCTTCTTTCTTGAAGGGTCCAGTGGTGCTGGCAGTGGCTTCACTTGTTTGACAGGCGGTGGCTCCTGCCACTTATCAAATTTCCGCTCAATTTCCTCCTTTAGGTCATACCCAACCTGCACACAAAGGTTTATTTTTACATATTTTTACTGATATGGTCCGAGTTTGCTTTTGTGACTGCTGTTGTACTGTTGCAGCTGGAAGGCAGTGCATAGTTCTTCACCTTGCCAACCGCACTCTCGTGAAAACTGTCCACACGAGCTGCCAGCGTGCACTTGGCCGACACCAGCCGTGCTGCCTTTCTCCTCAAATCCTAAAATGGTACAATAGCAGAATATGAGCAGGTGTCTGGGAAAAATGAAAATGATCATTTAAAAAACTGTCATTATTGAAAAATACACCTGTTGATAAAATACAAGTTCACATTATGTGCAATGTGGTATACACTTAAATCAGGTAACCTTACTACCTTTAGATTTTGGGTTCTCTTGAGATATGAGAGTGAAATAGAGGGCAAGATTATATGATTTCTGGCTTTATCAACCAGCTCTACAAGAAACACCTCACAAACACTATTGCAAAAAAAGAGGCTTATAACAAAACAACAAAAAAAAAAAAAAATGTGCTTGTGCAAACTGACCGGAGGAAGAGACTGCACCACATCGCAGTGGTAGATGTAGCCAGTGTGAGGGAGCAACGAGGTGCTGCTGAACCCAGACAGGGTTCTCCTCTGAGCACCCAACAACATCAAGTTACACGCTGGCATCTTAGACAAGTTTGTAAGTCCCCCAGCAATACCTGAGCATACATGCAGTGGTGGAGAGAAAAAAAAAAGTGGTGGAGTGAAGAACAAAATACAGAATCAAGTCTGGTTTAAAAAAAAAAAACTAAGAAAATAAGGAAAGGCTGTATTCAGCTTTACTAGCTCTCACACACTTACCCATGATCTTGGCAGCAGTGGATGCCCCAACTATGATTGACAGATTAGGAGCAATGAACGACATTCTGGATTCCACATACTCATAAATCCTGTGTTTTGACTGGTTGAGCTCAAGAGCCATATCACACGCCTCCTCCAATCTCTGGAGTTCCTCCTCACCCAATAATGTCCTATAAACATAAAAGCATACAAATTACCGCTTGCCTTTTCTAATTTCTTATGGACTTATTTTCATTGTTCACTGAACAAAGGCAAAACTAGACAAACACTGTTCCCTAAGAAAATGGAAGAGAAAGAATATAACTAAATGTTGCCCAGTGAGGCTCCTCACCCCTGTGTAGTGGAGGCAGTAACACTGACCACCATAATGGTAGCATTGGTCAAGATTTGTTGCAGCATCTCATTGTTCTTACACTTTTCCAGGTTGTTCCCTAGTTCCTACAAACACAAATAGACACCCTCAAGCCTCTCAAATAAAAACAGCTGCTGCACTGAATGTATGCAATTTTCCCCTTAACATACTCACTCAACCAAAATATTTCAGTATCCATTAGGGGGTAGAAGTTTAGGCTGAACCACTTCCTCAGTGCAAAGCTTTTTGCTGACTATTCTGCTATCTGCTACCTGGACCCCACTGCTTACCTTCACTGTTCTAATATAGTCCAGGGAATTGGGCACCAGTGACTCAAGCTCTGGGAATCTCTTGGAGTATTTGTCACGAACAAATTTGTGAATGATATCTGGAAAAAGAACAGGAATCATTTGTAGCTCAGGAGTTGTGATTTTGCAACAATGTGACAGTCATAGGCCTGATTGGGGTTCAGAGGAGAGAACTTGCTACTGTATGTCCTTTTTGGCCATGAAATAGCTTACTCTTTACTCTGATCCTAATTTCTTTCATACATAGAATAACATTTTTGATGTGCTTGTGTTAATATTTAAGCCTTAAGCATGAAATTAAAGAGGAAAGCCAAATCAAACAGATGCCAGACTCACTTAATTCATTGTCGATTTCCACAGTCAGGTTGTTGGCTGCAACAATGAGTCTGTACTCAGGGTCTGCCTCCACAGGGCCGGACACTGCAAGTACATCATTTATAGAAGGTGAGTGCCATTCAGTTCACATCTCAATGTGGATCTCCAGTCTAATTTCAGGCAGCTGCTGCTTACCATCTGTGTTCTTGCGTGGATTCCCCACATACTGAGAGATCTTCTCCATGATTTCAGAAAACTGAAAAATACAATGACAGTCAGTTAAATTAGAATTTAAAGACTAGGGGAGAATGACGGGCAGTGAGGTAGCCATTAGGGTACTGACCGACTTGCTGTTTCGTAGTTTTGCTATGGACGACACACTCTCTGCCCCACTGTAGTCCAGCTCCATCTCCTCTGGTATATCCTCCAGCCTTCCATCACCCTCCCTATCTCTTACTCCCCCGTCACTCTCCTCGCCTTCCTCACCCGGGTACAGTCCGTCCTCACCTTCATTTCCCGCCTCCTCCAAATCTGCGAGCAGCTCATCTGCTAAAGACATCTGGACAGAAGAAACACCAGCAATAAGATGTAACAGCATTCAGCACAGATCATTCATATAGAGCTAGGGTTAAAGACATCCACTGCCACCCAGTGGGGTTGCCCCTATGATCGGAAGGCCATAGGTTTGATTCCCCGGACCACCGAGGTACCTTGAGCAAGGTTCTGTCCCCAAGCACCCCATTGGTGGCAGCCCACTGCTTCACTAGGTGAATGCATTAAATGCAGAGAAAACCAATTACATTGCCAACACTCTGGTACATTTCACATGGGACTATAAGGGGCCACTTTTATCAACATGTACTTTCATTTTTCTGAATCTTTTGGTCGCACTTGGTCACAAATTTTACTTGTTGCTGAGAATCACAGCTTAAAAGGTTAAAAGTTCCATCCTTCAGCACTGCTAAAAGCACCACTAACTCGCTGTGTTTTTGAAACGGTCAGAATTTTGGGCTCCAGATCCAAAATTACAAGGAGAAACGTTTCTCAATTAATTCATTTCTTTGCTTCAAAAAATGTATTACAGAAACTTACAACTATGAACAAGTCAGCAATTTGAGAGCATCTCGAAAGTTAGCAATAAGACTAATACAAATCTCGCATTCACATGTGACCAAGTCTAAGATTTTCTAATGTGAATATTTTAAGAAAACGTGTTTATAACCAAGCAATGATTTGGGGCTACAGAGGGTAAGCCCTACTTTCACATAAGCAGTTATATGGACAGCAGCTGAAAAAATGACTGAAAAATACTCAATGTAGAATTACTTAAAGACTTGATGTAGAAGAAACAATACAGAGCCTACAGGAAAGCACAGAACGGAATCCCAGAATCTAAAGTACGTATTAAAAATAATCGCTTCTTACCTTAAAATGTCCCTAGTCTTCACACCGGTGGTAGGCAAGTGCAACAATCTGCAAAATGGAAAAGTAAGTCAAATATGTCATAAAATAACAGATTAGATTATGTAAATGTAAACACAGATCCTCACAAACAACGCACGGGTGTCGTCCAGGTCGCGCAGTAAACGCGTAATTTATACAGTGGCCATCGCAAAGCTTTGTGGGAAATGTAGTTTTCGGTGGCACAGAACTACTAGTGTAAAGGTTCCATTTGACATACCTGAATACACCATAGCACACCACACAGTGGTGGTTTCTCTGTATTTAACCCGTTCACCAAGTGAAGCAGCAGGCAGCCGGGGAGCAGTGTGTGGGGACAGTACCTTGCTCAAGGATACCTTAGTGCTGCCACCGGCCGTCCTGGGATTCAAACTCACCACCTTCTGATCATAGGGGCAACGCCCTAACCATCAGACCACCAGCTGCCCCGATAATAACAATTTTACAGATTTTAATACAATTCTTGCACAATTAGTTTCTGCAAAATGTTATGCTCTATCATTTTCAGAATATATTGTTTAGAATTATCCCCATTCATTGGGCTTATCTGAGTTTTTAAAATATTTCTCAAAAATCCAGTACAGCAGTATATTATAATCCAGTACAATTTATTTTCAAACAGTTCATTAAATGTTTCACAGTTTTCATGTGACTTTTTTGTTTAAATCTCAGGTTACGCAGAACCTTAAGAAACCTCGCAATGAAACAGACGCTGAAAGCGACCTTTACAAATGATCTAGTTCACCCTCGATACTGACTGACCATCAAAATAATGTAAATCAACAGGTAGATCAAGCCATGGTCATGTGTGCTGATTTCTCTTTTTTAACTCCATGCTGAGCAACAATACTTGCTTTAAACATAAGTAATGGAGGGGACATGTCAAATACACCGTTAAAAATAACATTTATAAATAGACACACTAAATGACAAATACATACAGACTAACATCTAGAAATAGGTAAATTATATAAAATATTTCAAAGCATTTATACTCGTGGAAATATCTGGTTTTATTCGATGGGACTTTATTCGATGATGCAACTTATTGAAGGACAACATCCAAAAACAAATAAATGCAAAGTAAATGTGCAACTGTTGCAATTATACAGTAAATCATACATGGGAGTTAATAAATAAATAAATGCACAATAAATTAATGGATCAATTAATAGAGAAGAACATTTGCAATAAAAATACAGTATAAAACATAACAGTAGATAGCAGTTTAATTCCGTGCATTCTAAGAATACAACTAAAATAAATGGTTCTAAAATGAGTTTGTACACCGTCATAATTTCACTATTCATTTGTACAAATACTAAAAGAGCACTGCACTGTTAGATAGGGAAGGTGGGTTTGCCCTTTTGAGCCTACAAGGATGTCTGACTGCAATGAGAACAAATTTACAATGGCAATATTTCTATTCAAGCTCACAAATAGACAGGTACTGGTCAAAGAAAGTGCTTCCCCTTCTGTAGAAGAGGATTAGAATACAAACGTACTTCAAGAAGCCATGAAAATAGAGCAGTTAAGCTGGTACACAATAAGACTCCCATTGCATAGCCGTAAACTCCATTTCAGGTTTTATATAGCTCCAGGCTACTTGGATATAGAGATTCCTGCTTCGCACAGAATGGACTAGCTCCTGCAGCAAAATAAAACCTGGAATATCTCCAGCCTTGGAAACAGGAGTCTTTCTTTTGCCTGATTTAAAAAAATAACCTCCAGAAGCCACCATAGTTATCGATGACTGTAGAGACAACTCTGTTACTCCAGAGAGCTACATTTTCTCCACGTGTGGGAAGTGTGGGTCACACCAAATGCGGGTCATCAGCAGGGCTGACGGTGAAGCGCGACGATGGGACTGATCCAACAGAAGTGGGAGATCTTGGCTTTACGTGGTCTTTGTTCTTGCTGGCCTTGTGATTGCTCGCTCCTGATGGGAAGAAGCATATTTGATTCACTATATGAAAAGAGTGAATAGATCAAAGTGTTCTATCTGTCTCACTTTAATGTTCTAATAACAGACTGCATATTTGATAATATAGTTTATACACCAACTAAATTATCAATTTTACTTCTCTTCACAAAGTTGATTCTATGAGACTAATAGTCTTGGATAATCTCCACTGTAAACCCCAAACACAAGAGTATGTAATATGAAAGATGATAAATTAACATGTTCATCCATATGACAGGGTAAACAGTTTTATTATTACTATTATTGTCATGATTATTATTATGATGATAATGATGATGATGATGATGATGATGATGATTATTATTCATTTTTTCTTGGGATACAAAAGATATTTCAGCTCCTAAAATAGACTTGGCGGAGCTGCTCTACACTACAAGAGGCACAGAGGAACAAGAGCATCTAAATATAGTACTAATTTGTGAAAAATATATCAAATAAATAAAGTGTCTCAGACTCAGTCTAGAGCTGAAGAGAAGTGCTTTAGTGCTATAGCAGTGGATGTAGCCATGTATAATAACATATTGTTGTACAAATATACTATAATTCTTTTAATTATTTCCAAGATCCTGTCTTAACGCATATCTGATTTAGTACATTCTGAATGCTTTATGTGACTAAATGTTCTGAAGAACATGGAGAATTTGAAGACAAACTTTTGTTTCTCATTCAGATTACACTCACCATGTCCATCGAAGTGAGCAGGCTTTCCAAGAGGCGACGGACTTGTAGGTGCAGAGCTAGAACTCAGCTCATTAGTAGGAGTTTCCTGCAAGGTAAGATTGGCAGGTGACTGGCAAGTCTACTGGCAAGGCTGTCTGACTGCAATTAGAACACATTTACAATAACAACGTTTCTATTAAGTTCTCATTTAGGTACTAGGCAGAAACCTAACGGGGCTTGAAGACTGTATGTTTTGGCATGTTTTTGGCTCTGCAGACGGGCGAATGTGTGACTGACCACCTTTCATACCTGATCAAAAAGATAGACAGTGACATCATCGAAAAAGGACACATTCCTTCCATGGTCGCGGTTCTCTTTGTCCAGAGGTTCCTTGGGTGATTTTAACAAACTCCGCAGACCAACTCGCTTGTGAACATCCGTTTCTGTGACGACAATAACCTTCCTAGAGGACTCATCCTCCTGTTCCTCTTCCTCATCTTCCTCAGGATCGCTTCCAGCTGAAACTCCCCTCCTCCGACCAATTCTGTGGTCGCCCCCATCCCACAGACCCCCTTTAGGGCCAGGAGAGAGGGGAAGAGAAAGCGCCAGAGGAGGGAGCGAGAGGGAGAGGCGAGCCAGTTTAGCTGGAAAAGAAGATGATGAAAATGGAAGTGTTGATGAAGATAAGCCAAGCGAACGAGCAAAGGTGTTGTTAGCAGTGTTAGAAATCTCACACCCAAACACATTGCAATACTGAAGAACTGTCATAACAGTCTTAGTCACGATATCAGCCACCACTTCAGCAAGTGACTCATGAAGTATTAAAGTATTAATCCTCACCAAAGATGAAATCTCATCAAGCATTAAATTAAGCAAGTCTGATTGGAAGCACATATGGAAGAATGCTTTATGGTTATTTTATTACTGGAATGCAAAATATGAAACATGAAGTATAAAATAACGAACAAGTTGTGACAATATTAATGCCTTTTTTGTTCAGTATTTAGCTCTGTACCTTCAGATGTCATTAACATTAGAATTTTCATATCGCTGATGCAGATCCTGGCAGTTCTGTATCACAGAAGTGGTTGATGTTAAAAGTACCTTTCATAGCTTGGTTTGCAGCAGGCAGGGTAGGCGTGACTTCAGCCTGCTCTGTCACTGTCATTGTCTCCGTTTCTACCTCAGAATCTTCAGTCTTAGTTAAAACTGGTCCAGGGGGCACTGCTTCCCTTTTACTGCAGAGACAAATCAAATTCAGAGCCAAAGTCAGCATATGCAAACTGTTTGTTCAAGATCACAGACTTGAAAAATAATTTGCATGTCAATATGAATAGTGCAGTATGGAATACTCCATCATAAAGTGATCTGACCAAACACACAGATCAGTATCCAACTGGGACTGGAAATGGTTATACATACATCACTGAACTGAAGGCTTAATGATGGGCAGTGATATATAAAAGCCCTTATATACATGTACACCGTGTACCTCTCAGTTTCCTGGGAAGCCTTTTCTGTGGTAGCATCATTTTCCATAGCAATGTTGGTATCTCCCCAAGGGCGCAGAATGACACTGTCGGTGAGGCTAGATCCCCAGAGCACATTGGTTTTGACATTCTCACTGAGGGAGTACTGTAGTTTCTCTTCACAAACCTTTAAAGAATACAGTTAAAGATGATTAGTTTTCTCTATAATGTTTTCCAACTCTTTCAGACGGGTCACTCATGAGCAATTTTTCTGATTCTGATTCTGATTCAACTGTTATTTTAGGGATGGTGGTCATTGTTCAGTTGTATATAAATATAAATGAATATATGGAATCAACAAATTAAATAAATAGTGAATTGTCTTTTACTATCTTTTTACTAGACATGTATGATGTAAAACCACAAAAAAGCTGGGACACAAGCTGCTGATATTGCATCTCATGTTATGCAAAATAGCAACATTTCAGAACAGCTGTGGGACACTGTTAGTCATTCTGTTAGTCATCTCATCTCTTAGTGTTTTCACTTTAGCCTAAATTGTATAACCTGATTTAAATTAATATAAGGGAGTAAAATACCTTAAAATATTATAACATATTTTCTCAGTATCCAAATATTACATATGTGGATGTTTCAACAACATAGGTAGCTAAACACACATCCCTTTAAATGTATATTTAAAACCGTGGGTGTCATTTTTCATTCACCTGCATCATTAGCCCATTTTTTGTTGGCAGTTGGGACAGTGAACGTTGACCTTTGGTGCCTTCACTTGTATGACTTGGTGAAACAGTTGATGAGACATTAATTCCTGTTGTATTGTCCAGCAAGTGTTGAGAACCTTCTAGGTTGTGTGAGCTCTTCTCATTCTTGTCCAAACTGTGCAATATTCCCTTAGAAATATCAGAGATTCCATCAACCTTTTCTTTCAGCTCAACTCTTGTCTTGCTTTCTGATATCTCTGAGTCATCTTGGCCCTCCTCTGTGTTAGCATTCTTTTTAAAAGACTGAAGAAGTTCCAGGTTTCCCAAGAAGAGATCACCGAGAATATCTTCATCACCAGAAATGCAGCACAACTTCTCTAGTTTTTCGAAATCCTCCAAAGGCTCCTCATCTAAATCCTTCCACTCTGAGATCAGCAACTCTGGGATGGAGTTCAACGAGCTGTGAGAAATTGGCTGATGAGACATACTATTTCTGTCATCCTCACTGATACAATCAGACACCAGGTTAGTCTGATTTTCAGTGATTAAGGACATGCGCGTTTTCTGTCCTAAATTTGCTGTAATCCCTTTGCTGTGAGTGTTGGTTGAACATGCTCTATCAAACTGATCTAAGGAATCAGCATCATTAGAAAAGACTAATAAACTTTCATGCTCTATCACGTCGGACCAGGGCTGCTCAGCTGCGTTCTGTAAATTTGCACTAGACTTAATCGCTATATGGTGCACGGTGTTAGGGAAGTTGTTTGAGCCTGAGCAGTCACTCATCTCTGTGTGCTGAGAAGCATCACAGTCTGAGAGCTCCATAGACACAAAGGCAGGAGAGCAGCACTGGACATTGCTCGTATGGACTGTGCATGGTTCTGCTTCAGTGTTAGCAGTGAGACTGGGACAACACAGAGAATCTGATCTGTTTTTGTCAGAAAATACAACCTCCCCTCCTTCTCTGTTTGGCAACTGGCAGTGATTTTCTATATCCTTTCTGTCAGTTTGACTGTTGTAACAGTCTTGGCTTGACGCAGCTAAGTGGGTTTTAATAGCAGTATTAGCTGCACCAGCTGGGTTTGGCATGTCTACAGTGGATGGAATGAGCTGAGCCTTCATTTCATCAGTTTCCAGCGGTGTTGTGGCCCAGTTGTTGTGATTTGCATAAGATTCATTCAGATTTATTATACTTTCAAACCTCACAAAGTCACTAAATATGGCTGAGTGACTGACTCCAACTTTTTCTCCTTCCTTGTTTTCCATGTTAAGGAGGGTCTCCACTCTGTTGAAGTTCTGATTTCCTTCAATGTCCAAAAAGTCATCTTCCTCTGCCTCATTCTGAACATATATCTTGGAATCTGGGGCACTAGAGCTTATCCTTCCAACACCATTTAACTGGGGGAGGAGTTCTTGCTCCGGATTCTCCAAGTTATCCACATCCACTTTTACACGGTTCATTTCATGGCCAGTCTCTCCATTTTCCATGTCAGGATTCTCTACATTTTCCTCTTGATGAATAACCACCTGCAGTGGTGTTTGTTGTGTTTGAGGAGCTTGCTGAACCCAACAGGAAAATGTTTGTTGTGCAGAATTGGCCTGTTCCAGCCTTTCATCATTGCATCTATTTTCATGAGCCTCCAAAATGGTAGGATGAGGTTCACTCTTTGCTAGCTCATCATTTGCTTCTTCTTCCCAAAATTCACAGCCTGCAACCAATCGCTCTCCCTCTGCCCACTTGTTTTCAAAACCTGAGAACAACTCTGACTCTAATTCTCTTTCAGAACTCTGAATCTTAGCTGTTGCCCACTGGTCATTTTCAACGGAAGCCCACTGGTCATTTTCAGCTGACCAGAAAGGAAGATCTCCTTGCTGAAATCGATTGCAATCAAGTTCTCCTTTCAGACATCCACCAGTGCCTTCATCCTCAAAAGCATTCCACAATTCTATAGCGTTCGGTTTGAGTTCCTTTGAGGCTTCCTCAACCAAGTCATAAAAACTTTCCTTTTCTGAGCGCTCCGCTGAAGTGACCTGTTCTCTTTCACCATTTGGAGATTTACTGGTTGTGATGCAATGCTCCAATGTAGAAAACTGTCCTTCAGTCTCTGGCTGAATCTTTGCCAGCTCATCTTCACTTTCTTCAGTATAAGACAGATTTCTCAAACCCAGTTCATTTGTATCTACCTCTAGCATTTCCACAGTTTGCTTCTCTGATATTGAGGTATCCTCTCTATTGTTTTCAGACCAGATGGAATGGGTTAAGTTGTGCTGTGTGTCCTCAGTGCCGGACTTCTCCTTGATTTGATTGCTGTTGATGGATGGCAAAGTATCTGACTGAAACCTGTAAAACTGAGATAACCTGGACTCACTGTTGTCTAACATTGGTGTCTGCTTTTGAATTTCTTCATGTTTTAAACAACCCATCATTTCATATTCACTTGCTTTTACACATGTCTGATGCCTAGGCAGCTCCTCCACAGCACTTGTTTGTTGGGAATTGGCAAGAGGTTCTGCTGTTGTCTTAGGAAGCATTCCCAAATTGTTACCTGAATCATGAAACTCTTTTTCTTTACTAGAAGACATTTGGTAATTAAGATGTGAGGCATCACATCTTTTCAGTGGCTGATTCTCTATAGTGGAAAGCAGCTTGTCTATAAGCTTACCTTCAGTTTCTGTGTCTCCTAAAACACCCAAGATATTATTATCACTATGTTCAAGGTTCGTTTCAGTTATGCCAATATCCACAGTCTCTATGCCATCACCAGATCTCCTTATAACCATTTTATCTGAAAATAATGCTTGAATATGATCTCTGTCTTTTGCTTTGTTTTCCAAATACTCGTGCCCAGCTGGACCATCATCGTCGACTTCAATCTTTTCCTCAATTCCCATCAATATTCCTCCTCTCTCCCCTGCTCGGCCACTGCCAGGACGTGAAGAGCACAGACCATCACTCCCTCTTCTGGGCAAACCCTCACCAGCCTCAAAGTCACTGTCTGAGAAGTAAGCAGAGTCGCGGTGGGGGGTTTCAGTCCCAAGAACCCTCCAACCAGTGCCTCCCCCACCAATGTCTCCAGGAGTGAGGCAGTCCATAGAGCTAGAGGTAAGAGGTGATATCATGGAGTCTGTGGGTGTAATAGTGGACAAGGACTGATCAGAATTGGGCTCCCTTGCCAAAGCAAACGGGAATGAATCTATGCTTGTTTTATCAAAAGATAAGGCAGACTCATTTGAAGTGATTTCTTTTTCGTTATCATCATTTTTGTTGTTTAAGTTTTTGTCTGTTTCAGTCAAAGTAGGCTGTTTACTGCATATAGATGTCTCTGTTTGTAAAATCTCAGACTTAGCCTGAGGGAAGTCTGGACATCTTGCATTTTCAAAAACTGTGCCACAGTCCCTCTCAGCAAACAGACCTGCTGAATTGGCATCTTCAGGGACATCTTTAAATGTTATATTATTTTGAAGGGGATGCTCTAATCTTTCAGATGTACTGTCATTTTGAGTTTCTGCTTTGGACATCATGTCTGAGTCTGTAGCCACTGGGTCAACTGGACTGCTTTCATCTTTTCTCAATTCTAACATGCCTTCCATGTTCACTTCCAAAACTGAATTAACAATCTTAGCCTTATTAGGTAAGAGATTCACAGTGGCTTCAATTATGCCCTTCCCTGAGGTTTCTGGTGACAAAGATTGAACTTTAGACTGACCGAACAGTTCTGTTTGTTCTCTAGATTTTACATTGTGGAGAGGTACACTGAGCTCTAAAGCTTCTGTTTCACTGTTAAACACCTCAGCATCTTTTTTCTCCGTCATGAGAGGAGACGACTGGTCTATGAGAAGCCCTGTTTTAGGCAAGATGCCTGAAGGAGCAAAATCTGCAGGGCTTTGAGGTTTTACGTCTGATTCGGCCAGGGCTTGATTACTATCAGGGGTTAATTTTTGTTCCGTTTTGAGGCTTTGCATTTCTGATGCTATTTGCAGTACTGGTATTTCTGGACGCACTGCAACTTTTATTTCACTCTTTTTAGCTCGTTTGGTAACCTGAGCATAGATTGCCTCTTTCATTACACTCTGGGGATTTCCCGATGATCTTTCACACTCAAATCTTATGGTTTGGGAGGATTCTGGGTCAATACATATCGACTCATATTCAGGTGATATTGCTATAGGTGATGGACTTTCTTCCTGTTTGCGCTGCCTTGTTATTATCTCAGTGAGAAATGTCTCTGCTGATTGGATCTCTTTTAGGAACTCCTCTCTGGTCATTTCTTCTTTCTTAAACTCAGACTCAGACTCAGCAGTCTCGACGGTAACATCAGACAGGAGGGAACGGGACCTCTTCATTCCTTGTGAATATGCTTCTTCTGCTTCAGCATATGTTGGTAAGTCTTGTGGACATGCATAAGGAAAGGGTGTGGTTCCAAAGCGAGATACTGGGATTCCTCCATCACCATCATATACATCTTCACAGTCTGACACTACTGTGTCAATCTCAGTGAGAAACAAATCTCTCTTTTTAGTCAGTGATACTCTTTCTGACTCCCAGGTCTGAGCAGCTGAGTCAAGCTCGGTGAGGAGGGATTGGGAACGTCGCATCCCTCTAAATCCACTCTCCTTGTTACTGTCCTTGCCCCATGTACTTTGTCCCATGTTCGAGTCTGAGGACTCATTGGAGATTTCAGTTAGGAACAGGTGTATTGGGGATTTCCTGGCTGCTGCAACTCGCTCCCGATGCAACTCTGCATCTTCCTTCCAGAGGGCTGGAAGAATGGTGTCGAGACGAGACTGGGTTCTTTTCATTCCTCTGGAAAAGAGTTCAGTTGTAGCAGGGTCTGCATCATTAGCCAATCTGGTATGTTCAGTGGTAGTGCCACTGCTTGGTTTGCTTGGAGACATAAAGGGGGAATCATAATCTTCCTCTGAATATGCTGGACTAGAGGAGGACTTTCTCTCAAACTCTGGAATCGTGGACTGTGAGCGGGTCATTCTGGAATAGGAAGATTCCCTGCCAGTCGGGGACCTCTTTTCTATCATGTATGAATCTGTGCAGTCCCTTGAATTTTGCAAGGACTGTGAGCGTGTCAAACTTCTGTCAGTAAGTTGAGTGTCAGCATAGTCACAGCTTAATGGGTCTCTTTGTAAATGCACTGCAGAACTGTTATGTCTGGGAAATGTTTCTCCAGAGTAATGATGGTAGGAATCTCTCTGAAGTCTGTAATGGGGAGGGAGGGGAGGGGGGCATGTTTGAGGTGGAGGAAACATGGGTGGTCCTCCAGAAGAAGGGGGAATTGATGGGGAGAGAGAGGGGGACGGAGGCAGAGTTTGGTGTGTTCGATTGAATCCCAAATGATCAAAGTTGCTTTTGGATGAAGAACAGCTGCTCATAAATAATGTATCAGAAGTCTCTGATTTGCTCATGGGGTAAGAGGATCCCGGGTAGTGACCCAGTCCATAAGCCCGAGGATATATTGGAGGAGGAACCGGCAGGGGCCGTGAGTGTAAGTGGTTGCCTGAAGAGGTGGACAATGAGCGGGGTTTTGGAGGAAGAATAGGTACTTGGCATCTCAGACTCGGGTCTCTTTTCACATCTGTTCTTTCTCCTAAATCTATCACTGCAAAATCTGTCACTTTGCTGCAGCCTTCTTTACTAAACTCAACCAGGCCTGTGTTTGGCACCAGGACTTGGATTTCACTGGACCTTACCATCTGAACTGTCTTAGAAGCACCTCGTCCAAAGTTGTCTTGGTAACCAAAAACAGTTTTTTCCTTTCCAAGAGTCCCACTACGGATCTCTACTAACTCCAAATCCCCAGGACTAACTGAATCTGCTCGTAATGAAGATGTTTTCCCTTTAAGAGAAGGTGATTTATCCTGTGGGGTGTGTTCCTCCAAGCGAATGTAGTATTCACTGGCTAATGAGGGGCTACGGGCACTGATCACAGGAACAACTGTAGGTGTGTCCAGAGACTGCCTGTGGCCAGAGTTGGGAGTAGGTATTGGTTGAGGGGGAGGAAGAGGTTTGTAACCCCTTCTACCATGGGCCTTCTCCCAGAAGTATTCAAAATTCAACCCTTTGCTAGTCTCTGTGACAGTTAAGATATCGTCAAGCTCAGATGAAGTGGGAGTGATCGAATTCACAGGATCCAACAGCGGGAAGGAGTTTCCATTCCCTCTGAAATGTCCATCCTCTCTGCTGTAATATCTGTGCCGTTCACCGGCAGCTGATAGGAACGCATTAGGACGAAGTGAATCCCATCGCCTTTCAAATGACTCTTCACTCTCTCCTCTCCTTCCTCTGTCATGATGTTCCTCATACTCCTCTTCATCCTCATCCTCCGTTACACTCCTCCCTTGTTCGGCAGCAAGGAGTGATGAAAGGAGGATGAAAGCTTCATTGACTGTTGGACGCTGAGAGGGTGGAAGCCAGCATGACTGCATGACCTCGTACCTAAAAACACAGAAAGCCACAGGGAGTTTATTTTTTTCTTTAAAATGTATGTATGTGCACTGTTTGTGTTCTATAGTCTTCCATTCGCTAGAAGCAGATAAGCGAAACTGACCAGTAGTCCGAATGGGAGAGTTTGAGGCGAGGTTGTGCAAGTGTGATCTGCCTCTCCTTGATAACAAAGGTGAGGACTTCTTCATCGCTCAGATGTCTATGTGGCTGGGCACCAAACTCAAATAGCTCCCAAATCACCACACCTAAAGACCTGGTAATGAAAAAAGCAGAGTGGGGCAAAAGAAACTTTTAAAAACACATTCAATGAATTATAGTGGGCCCATGGAAAAACGCACAATAAGCATGAGCTTAACATGTGATTACTTTATGCTCTTCCACAAGTGATTAAATTCTACCTAAATGATCAATAGAAATAGATCATCGACTGACTGGGCCACTGAACAGTGACCTTTGATTGATTGATTTATGTAGTCTGTACCACACGTTGCTGGTTTTGGTCTGGTCCGTGACCGTCAATCCTCCTCTGAACTCCAGCAGCTCTGGGGCGATCCAGCGCAAAGGAATCCACAATTTATCCGGAGTCAGATAGTAGTCTTCCTGTTAGTGGCACAGAAAAGACAACAAATGAATCAAAACTGGGGTATGTTCAACTAAAAATATTTTTTAAATGTAAAGGTATAAATGCATTAATATACCCCATGCATGTATTAATAGACTATAATATACTAAAATACTCTGTGATCACATGTTTGTGTACAACTCAACACATAGATTCATGTCAAAATAAGAGAACCAGTGCATTATAAGTACCTTGTAATGATTGTGTGAGAGACCATAGTCTCCGATCCTGACCGTGAGATCTGAGGTGAGCAGACAGTTTCTCAGCGCCAGATCACTGGAGGGAGGCAGACAGACAGAAGCCTAAAGCATCCATTTTCATTTACAACCTTAAGTCACCACCATCAGTCTACATTTACTGTAATGCTATCCGGCACCATTCAAAATTAGAG
>JBBPCW010000006.1:16801124-16818314 GCA_037974425.1 Phenacogrammus interruptus
TTTTCATTTACAACCTTAAGTCACCACCATCAGTCTACATTTACTGTAATGCTATCCGGCACCATTCAAAATTAGAGCTGTTCAACACAGAACTGCTTAGGAAGTAGGACTCATAAATCACACAGCTGAGGTTTAACCTGAGTGGTTAGGTGTTATGTGATGGTTATGTGTGAAAGGAGTGTTAATGCTATTACAATAGTTATGGAAAAAGCTCCCTGCTCCTGCTACAGAGATTTGTTTCTCTATTTCATCTGTTCATTCTTTGGAAGAACATACAGGGAGAGTTAAATATGAAGTGAATTGTGCTCACACTCACCTGTGTATGTAGTTGTTCTCATGAAGGTGCAGGAGGCCTGAAGTGATCTCATACGCCATTCGTTGCAAGGTCAAGAGGTCGCGGTTTAAAAGGTCTGGCGTCATGCCGTCTGACTTCCTCTGAGCCCTTAAATATCTTTTGAGGTCCCCCTAGAAGCAATCCATATAACGATTATCATGTATAAATTATACCAGTTTTAGAATAATAGAGGATGTAATAAATCCAATTTATAAAATTATACATCGATTAGACAGAGGCCAACATGTGTTCTTTCAGAACTCTCTTATACAATATATGTCCCCTCCTAGTAGGTGACTTTAAGTGTGACTATACACAAGTCTCCATACCAAAAAGCATCACTAATAGAATTGGACACTCTGGAGCAACCACATAAGGTCATCTTGCTCGATGCCAAATGTTGATTAGAAGGGTATAAAGATCCCCAGCATTGTGCTGTGGAGCAGGTCACATGCATTCTTTTGAACAATACAGCATTATTCTGCGTCTTTGGATGGTTTAGTGAAGCTGACCTCTCTAATGCTCTTGTGGCTAAACATTATCAAATCCTCAATGCAATCAATGCATCTACTGTAAAGATATCCCAGAAGAGCAGAGGCTGTCATGGGAACAAAAGGGGGACAAACTCTCTAATGCATACCCATGATTTCAGAAAACACAATTTAATGCTCATGAGCAATAAGTAATACTTCAAGCTTAAATGAAAAGGTGAGCTACAAATTAACATTTTACACCATTCATTAGGATTTTTATGCTTTAAAACACTGGCACACCCTTTTATTAATATTTGGTGAAGCCTCTCCTGGGAATAGCAGCACTGAGCCACTGTGATGCTTAACAAGGTTGGAGAACACTTGTTGAGGCATCTTAATTCAGTTCTTCATACAAAATATTTCCCAGTAATTTCCCAGTATATTTGGACATATGTGGACAGTATGGGCTATATAGCCACAGGAAGGAGTGAGAGAAACTAAATGCCAACGTGAGTCTAATGCCAATGAATTACATTACAGTATATGGTAAACATACCTGGGAGGTAGTGTGCTCACGTATCCTTTTTCTAGCAAATTTTCATTTGGTTTTACCCGTGTTAAATGAGGATATTGGGATTTTACATGTATGTAACCTCATATTTATCCTCCAGGGAACAGGAAATATATAACAATTTCAGACATTTAAGAATATAGCCTTTAATGTGATAAACAACCATGAAATTAATTGTTCAAACTATGGATTGATTCCACCAATAACTGCTGAATGGAATTTTTTAAGTGCATAATTTGTGAAAGACAATCTAATGTGTGATCTGTTTGTAGTGGGAGAGGGATATAGTCTAAAGTAGACTTCAGGCTTTGAGCACTCACCAACTGGCAGAACTCCATAACGAGCAAATAGGGGATATTCTCACTGCACTGACCCAAACATTGTAGGATGTTGGGATGCTGAAGGCTTCTGTAGGTGAAAAAAGAAGAAGAAGAATATATGAGAGGGGGAGAGAGAGAGAGAGAGAGAGAGAGAGAGAGAGAGAGAGAGAGAGAGAGAGAGAGAGAGAGAGAAGAGAGGTAGAGAGGCAGAAAGAGAGCGAGAGAAAAACTAAAGATGTAAGTAACTAGACCTTTGAAGGGCATTTAGGTGAAAGACAAATAGTGGGTTACGAAAAAGTGATGAAGGAGGAATTCACATTAGCCATAAGGGGACAAGGATAGGTGGAGAGAGAGAAAGAGTGAGGGTGAGAGTGAGAGAAAGCGAGTGAAAGTGAGAGAAAGAGTGAGAGAGACAGAGTGAGAACTGGCAAGTGTAATTATTATCCAAACTGGGACTGATATATGTAGGTCAGCTATGCTGTTGAAGCATTCTGTAGCCTAGTTTCTATGCAGCATTTTTAGAAATACTGAACTTAATACACTATTATATGCTAATCAGATGCAGTCTGATATGACCATACAAATATGTGATATACACTGATGAGCCACTTTATTAGCTGCATCAACCATTTATCTACTCATTGTTGTTTATCAAGTCGATATACTTTGTAGTTTAGAATTATAGACCATAATCCATCTGTTTCTCCCCATTTTTGTTCTTGGTAAGGACCACCAGTAACCAAGTTTCCAGTCAAATGAGACCAAACTGTTCCAGACAATCACTTCAACCACTTAAATATTTGTCAGGCTCGTATTTCATGTTTGGGTTTCTTCTAGCCTTTCTTCTAGTCTATCTTGTACCTTTAACAGATTTTGACCAGCATGTATACTGCTTTATTATGTATCCCAACCTTATTGTTTGTCCCTGCTTTTATTACAGTTTTTAATCTGGCATGCTGTTGTTGGCAGTGAAGTCCACAGAGGTCTACTATGACCAGCATAAGCACAAAGTTTATTTAGACTAAAAATAGCTGAGATGTCATTTGAAGGCACTGACTAATGAATACATGTGATTTTTTTTTTTTTTTTTACCTAAATCTAATTATGTATAGCTGATAATTAGGCTATTTTTTCATTTTGTTTATTAAAGTTTTGATTTCTGCTGTCACTAGATAACCTAATGGGTGCTATAATTAAGAATGTTACGTTTAGTTTTAATCTCTTGTTCAAAATGCTAGGCTTGTTTAAAGCTCTAACCTGTATGGCTCAGCCTCTGCCAGGAATTTGCGCTGTTCCAGAGGGCCGGCACTGACTTTCAGCTCCTTCACCACAGCCTGAGAGGAGCTGCAATCACACAGGACCTCTGCCAGGATCACCTACAAGAGAGAGAAAGAAAGAAGGAGGGGGTGAGCATAAAAAAACAAGGGAGAGTAACAGAGAGAGACAAAGAGAATAGAAGAATATAACGAAGAAAAGGGAAATAGAAGGAGAGAAACACTCTGTACCTTTCTTTGTGTCTAAATATAGGAAAGTTATTATGACTCAAAAGCAAAACACGGTCCAAATCTTGGTCAAAGACAGTGTACAGGTCTGCATAACTCACTGAACAGATCTTATCATTTTCACTTGCAGGTCACCAAAATGTAAAATGCCTTTTTTCTTAATTTCAGACATACAATGTGTTACAGTATTTTAAGTAGGATCTAAATGAACCACAACGAATAACAGAGAGGAAAGTTTCGAAAATTATATTTCTGCTGAACACAAGAGTCTCCAAAACCAGACCGTATAGGTTGTATTAACAGGAAAGTGCTATTTGAAAAATTCCAGACCTTTTTGGCACAATTAATACTTAATTAAAACAAACTTGCATGGTGTAGTGGTTAGCAACCGCATAGGTACACATAGATATTTTGTTACATGGATGTTTAAAACCTGAAATCTTTTAGTCCAGCAACTGTTTCACACTAAGGATCAGTGTTCTTTGCTATGATGCTATTAACATTTATATTGATACATTAATGGCTTGTTCTGCACAGAAGCACAGTTGGTCGTAAAAGGGAAGACAATGAAATGTGTAGCGATTTCAGCATGCAGTCTATTTCAATTCAATTCAATTTTCAATTCAATTTTATTTATATAGCGCTTTTAACAATGGTCATTGTCACAAAGCAGCTTTACAAAATGAAATAAATGTGTGTGTATGAATGTGTGGGAATGAATTGCCTCTGATGAGCAAGCCAAGAGTGACGGCGACACACTTCCAATTTCAGTTGGAAACATAACAAGTCCCAACAAAAATACTTTTTACTGACACCCAGAACAGGAGAACACATTTTTAGTAATATTTTGGTAACATCTGGTAAATTACTATTTAATGGACTACTTTTTTGAATACCTGGTAAACATCTGATAATGAGCATAATTGGCTGTACCTTTCCAAACCATCCATTTCCAATCTCCTGAAGATAGTTTAGAGTGTGTCTCCGGAAACACTGAGAGCCAGAGTCTGTGAAACCAAATGAAGACAGAATAGAAATGTTAGTCTACGTCTCTGTCTACTGAACATACAGTGTATTACAAAATATGTCTGATGTATCTGTGTATGGTTGTGCATGTAGTGTTATTTTTGAGTGATGCAATTTGTCCATAATTATGTGTGTGTTACTTTAAGGAGCTTTGTATTACTTTGTGTTAACTTTATCAGGTGTGATGTAGATAGTGTGGTTCCAGCTGTGTGCTGCACGTAGTTAGATGACGTGTGTGCAGGACAGCGGTTGTTTTAGAATAGGCTGAAAGTGGGCGAGACTGCACCTGAGCCGTTGGACAGTGCGGGGCATGCTCGGCCTCGCAGAGGCAGTGTGTAGACCTCCGGGAGTGACGGGCATGAGGACAGACTGTCCTCGGGTGCTGGGCTGGAGCCTGCAGAACATTCCTCTGCCTCAGCATTATCAAACTCCTGAAAAGAGTTACAGACAGAGGGAGTAAGGGACCAAATTCTATAGTAACAAACTGTGGCTACCTTGTTGTATGTTCGTACCATTCATTTTGAATCAAGTACTTAGACTGCAGCCAAAATTAAAACGCAAATTTTGCTATGTCTATTGCAAACATTCTTACTCCCAACCTACAACAATAGGTGTTATGGTTACTAGTGGTGGATTTTCTGATTTAAAGGCAAAAATCCCTCCTGATTATGTATTTAGAATGTTGGAGGAACTTTTGAAAAAACACAGCTGTATTGGGATGGATTTTTGGGCACTGGCTGCAAAACATAATGACAATTTATGAAGCCCTTTATTGGCTGCATTTAATTATATTGTATTTACATCCTGTATCAACTGCTTTAATCGAATCTTCACTTGTTTCCAGGAGCTGTGAGAAATAAGTAATATAAAATGACCATATATATAATGCAATAGAATGTTAAATATACTCTTAGCACTACATTTTTGCATAATTTTTATTTTCGCAAAAGTCAGAAATGACAGACTTTCTGACTTGCAATGACTTTACAGTGTGCAATACAACAGGATGTTTTTAGATAGATCTCATTTCTTCATTTGTACGTTGCTGCTTGTGTCTACACCCTGTCCTGAGGAAAATAATCATATTTTAACTGAGAGCGGACTTACATTGAAGCCGACTCCTCCCCGTTTGCAGCACAGACAGGTGAGGAGGAGCAGTATGAAGGAGACCAGGCCTGAGCAGGAGATAAAAATGACGACATAGGGTGGAGGAGAGAGAGAGCCATCCCGCGAGACAGAAACTACAGTGGGGAAAAGAAAAAGAGAGAGAGAGATAGACAGAGAGAGTGAGAGAGAGAGAGAGAGAGAGAGAGAGAGAGAGAGAGAGAGAGAGAGAGATATCACATATAAGGGATAGATACAAGTCTCCTTCCCTCTAATAGCGAACGAGAAGCCTGATTATATAAAATAAAGAGCAGAGAAGGAAATTATAGAGAGGCGGGGAAGATAGAGGGAGTGTGGGAGAGAGAAAGAGAGAGGGAGTAAGTAAGAGAGACAGAGAGAGAAAGATTGCACATAGGCCTACTGGGGAAAAAACACTGAGAAGGGTGAGGAGCTACAAGGTTAGCTTTCAGCTTTTAGCAGTAAATTCATAACAGAACAGAGAAGCCCAATGATATGCTAGTCATTGGGCAGCTGGTCAGAGTAAGAAGGACAGCAGAGGAAATCAGAGCAGAGCAGCACTTGCATGGGTAAGAAGGAGGAGGTTTGAAAGATAAAGGTTAAAGTTTAGGGAAACCAAAGGAGCCGGAGAATTCATAATACAAGACATTCCTTGTACTTTTCAGTAGTGAATGAGAGGGACAGGCATTTGGAAAGTTGTTTTGGGGAGTGGGGCCTGCTTTAGGGGAGAGGGGTGAATAATTGAGAAAGATTCACTCATATAAGGAAGGTACCAAGTCAGAAGGGGAGGGGGCATTTTTAATTAGAGTACCTCAACTTGCTCGTGTGTGTGGGGTGAACCATCTGTGGAAGAGAGAAGGGAGGGGGGCACTGGGGTTAAAATAACCTTTGGCACGGAAATTACTGCTAAGACTGCTTATACACACACACACACACACCCGCGCGCGCACACATCCTAAATCATATCCAAAAATCATATTGGTGTAACCAATGGAGAGCAGTTGAGCTGTGAATCAGCACGTCCACCCATGTGTGTTTTAAACATCAGAGACAAACCTGAAGAGGAATGGGAAACTCCTTTGTCTTCAGGGATTCAGAATTAAATTTGAAACAACACAAAATCCAAAAAAGAAATGGCATGTTATAAAGAACAATTACAAATAAATCATTAACAATTATAAATGGAAAGGGAAGAAAAAAGAGTACAGAACGCTTTATGATATACACCTTCAAATTAGTGAATGATGAAATAAATACCAAATATATATACACCAAATTCAAACCTTTATCACCAATAATAAATAATATTGGGGTTTTTTTTTTCAAAATAATTCAGGATAAAGGAACCCTCCCTAATTTCAGAAATGCAAGGATTGAGATTATGCACAGACAAATGGGGGAAAAATCATAATGTACAAAATTATTAGTACATAGCCTGGAAAAAATATGTATCAGTTGTTACTTAGTTCAAAGTGTAGTGGATATACTGACAGGGTATAATGATCTAAGCTCATGTAATCTTTTTAAAACTATACAGCATGGTTTGGTTATCATGAAAGAGAAAGATCAGTTTTATCATTCTTGTTTTAATTGAATAACTGAATAACGTCAGAAGTTGAGGAACCAATATAAAGTGTTTTTTAGGAAAATTCCTTCATTTTTGATGAATAGGCCACCCTTGGTGGTGTATTGCCGGGGGGAGGGGGGTATTTATACTCTTCAATACCACTAATGCCCCCATATGGGTCAAACACACATGACACGTGTGCAGAGCTGATGATAGTAGTGAATCATAACAAAACCATTATACTGCAGAAATGTTAATCACCATGTGCATGCTGTTTGCTGCACTGTGCACAATTCAGGGTGGTTACATTTTAAAAATGCAACAAAATACGGAGAGAAAAAGGGCCCTTATTTTATGCAGAGCCGGAGCCAGATTAACAACAATAGAGCACCTTTGGGGAATAAGAGGTTTACAGGCAGCGAAATGACGAATATACACGGTTTTATCAGTCCATAAATTTCAAAAATATATTGGGTGCTGGTTACAGAGTCTTTATCATTTTATAAGTCTGCTATGTTTATTTTATTTGACATTTTTCACCGTCCTTTCTGCTCACAGGGACACACAGAGGCTCTGCATAACGTTACACACAAATAAACATGAGGCCTATCCGTGGGACTAACCGCTGTCAGTGGGACTAACCAATGGTAAAATAAAACATCGCACAAAATATCACAAAAACCACAAAAATCTAAGTATTTTTCTCTATTTCAGATCAAACGCTGATGAATATATATACATACATATATATTTAAATATACCAATCCAATTCAATAATTTATTACACTGCATTACGCTAACATGCATATATTTCCTATTTTTCCTAGGCTTCATGTAAATATCGCTTTTTAAAAATCGTACTCCATTTATAATCCCTCCAAGACACATTTAAAACGACTTAAAATGTGAAAATAGAGGGTACCGCACTTAAATATGAGACGCGCAAACCTGCCCTTCACATTTTATGCAAACCATCGTGCACATGATTAAAAAAGAAAAAATAATAAAAACTCTATTACTAAAAAAAAAAAAAAGCTGATATCAGTATCCATTTTTATAATACTACTCCCTCCATCCTTGCCGTCTCGGTCTCAGCCTCAGCCAGGCAGTTTTAACCTCCACCCAGACTCAGCGGCGCGTCTCACCTTCTCTCTGCGGCGCTCCGAGCGCTCTGTCCGGGCTGAGAAGGGACATGAGTCCCGCTAGCAGCAGCAGCACGGTCCCCCGGTGCCGCGGTGCTCGCATAGTGTCGCTCGGATCCCTCGCAGCATCCGCGCCGTCCCCCTATGCCTTCGTCCGCTCGGATAAAGGAGCCCGGCCGTTGATGCTGATGCTGTTGTTGTTGTGGCCCCTCTGTAGCGCCCCTGTCTCCTCCTCCTCCTCTAATCCACGGGTTTAAAGCCCCTTTGTGCTCTTCCTCTCCTCAGCACCACTCAACCTGGCAGTCTGGTTTCACTACTCGTCTATAAACGACCCCTCTTCTTCGGAGATGTGAGAAGTTATCATTTTTCTTTACGAAATCAAAACCGTCTCCGGCCCTCTGTGGAAGAGATCCAGCTTTGTGACCAGCCTGTTTTCTCACTAGAAAATGGGAACGACGTCAGAGACGTTATCATGCCCCCCCCCAACCAGCACCACCACACACACTCACTACACTACACACACACACACACACACACACACACACACACACACACACACACACACACAAACACACACCTTGTCCTCCTCTGTCTCCATATCAAACACGCCAGGCACCAACCAGATTGGTGTGTTGGTGACTTTACCTGATGGTGCCAAATGATCATCATAGCCATCACCATCATTATCACCCTTAATATTAACGTAATAAAACAAACCATAATCATCCTCATCATTTCATATTTACAGATAAGTCTGCACACACTGTGTTCATACACACGACCTGTAATTGACTGGAATGCTAGTTGGATTTACCATCTTAAGTCTGAACGTGCACGTGCAATGCAATTCAATTACACGTGATCTAAAAAGCAATGCAAACGCCTGAACAGGCCTAAACAGAGACCGGATCTGGAGTAGGTTTGACGCCATACATCACCATGGACACATTGCTAGAGACTGCTGGTTCATGTCTACGTCATAGTAGTAACAGGGCAAGTTTTGCCCAGCAGTGTTGGTGGTCAGATCTGGAAAACAAACTGTAGGACAGGAATAGAGCATTTGAGAAAATTTAAGTCATCTACAGTAGTTTTACTTAAGAATTACACTATATGGACAAAAGTATTGGAACCTACCTTTTAATTATTGAATCCAGGTGGCCCATTACATCCAGAGAAGGGCAGTGTTAATGCATTAGCGTATCGAGACATGTTGGACTGTGGACACAGTTTGGGGAAGAACCTTTTGTATTCCAGCATGTCTGTGTCCCAGTGCACAAAGCAAGGTCCATACAAACATAGCTGGATGAGTTTGGTGTGGAAGAACTTGACTGGCCCACACAGAACCCTGACCTCGACCTCAACCCCATTCAACATCTTTGGGCTGAACTGGATCAGAGATTGCAAGCCAGGCCATCTCGACCAATATCACCTGACCTCATAAACGTTCTACAGAAAGAATGGGCACAAATGTCCAGTTAGTTTTTGGAGACTGGTGTGCTGGAAGCAGAAAATATAGGCAAACTTTAGGCTCTGAACAAATCATAAATGCCTAACTGAGTCAGACCATCTAAAAAATGGTAGGTCTTATGAGTTCTTCCCAGTTTACAGTGTTAAGGACAACAGGTGAACAGCTGACATAGATGCCCAGTGCTTATTGATCTATGGAGGGAGCAAAAGCTAGCCCATCTGGTCCAAACCCACAGAACAACTGTAGCACAAACTGCAGGAAAGGTTAATGCTTCATGGCCACAGACCCGTCAGAGGGCCCATATCGATCCCCGTACACCACCAAAAGCACCTATAATGGGCAGGTGTGGATGGCCAGGTGCATGTGCTTACCTGGGGAAGGTAAGACACCAGGATAAAAAAATGGGAAAATGGGTAGATGGCAAGTCAACGGAGGAAGTGTGATACTCTGGGCAAGGTTCTGCTTGGAAACCTTGGGTCATGTAATTCATGTGGATGTTACTTTTACCACCTACCTACACATTGCTGTGGACCAAACATACCCTTCATGGCAACGCTATTCCCTAATGGCAGTAGTCCCTCAGAAGGATGTGTCCTGCCACACTACAAAAATTGTTCAGGAATGCTTTGAGAAACATGATATAGCCTTCAGGTGTTAACTGGCCAGTCAAATTAGGCAGGTCCAATCCGTCGAGACTCCACCTTACAACTTACCGGACTTAAAGTAACGACTTGTGGTGTCCATGCTTTGATGGAGCAGAACTGTTTTGGCAACACAAGGTTGTTTATTTCAATGCTATGGAGAAATAGACACAGATATCCATGGATTGCTATGGTGGTCAAAACCCTGGCAGGAAATGTAAACCTAAAACCATCTTTAAATGTATTCAAGAGTTTCGATTAGTAGCCATTAAATAAAATCTGATATTTGTGAACAGGTTAGTTTTTCCACATGGGTCTGTGGTTGTGGTTTGTTGTATTCGTTCATGGAAAAATGGCCTCCTGCTGTAATAGCAAGGAGTTCTCGTCAAAACACCGAACGAATAACAATCATAATTTTTTGTGATACTATGCTAGTGCTAATTAGAAGCATAGGTGAAGTAGAAACGCAAGATGCCTTAGAGATCTGCAGCTTATAATGAAGAAATTAAGATCATACTGATGTTTTGACCGTAGAGACAATTTATTATAACAAAGATGTCAGTAATTTGACACAAACAAAAAGTTATTCTTGTTCTATATGCATTTAAGAAATGTTAGCAATTTTTACAAAAAGTCAAACATATTTACAAAAGTCATGGTCATAGTAATAAGTCCTCACAGTCATGGCACATACAGGCAACTCCATGTTAACTTTCTAATGACGATCAACAACTTAAAAAACCCCAAAAAAACTATGGATCCCAGACATTCTATCTTAATTATAATGATGAATGGACATAACTTGCTATGGGAGCAGGATCCTAATGCACAGTCAGTGCAGGAAAAGATACTCACTAAATTACAGACATGACAACTATCTTGAGGCCATGCATTATTTTTTATTAAGAACAGCAGGCTATGTAAATAAATAATTCAGGTAATCTTTGTGTACACAGTAAGAACAGTGATAGCAAGAACACTGATAGTCTAAATTCCTGCAATCTTGAGTTCTGCGGTGGAATAGACGTCCCATGTAATTTCACTCCGGAGGATGCACTCTGACTCTCTGTTCTTTGATTGACTGCACAGAGCTCCAGGCTGTGTTTAGAACAACCTCTTTCCTTCACAGAGACTAAAGCTGCTGACAGACTCAACTGGTCCAAAATTAAGCAGCAAAGCATCTGGCAGCCAGTGCATCAAGCAATCGATGCATTTTTTATGATGGAAATCTTATATTGCTCTTTGCACTTTGTTCAGTTTGACTCCCTTTGTGCTCCATCTTCAGATAAATAAATGTGACACCTATAAGAAGTCATACTGGTCTCTGTCTCTTCTCTGCCTTTTGCGGGCCAGCTCAGGGAAGTAGGCACTGTTGTATGGTCTCTCTCTGTCCCCAACGTCCTTCTCTCCGTCTCCCTTCTTCCCCACTCCACTCCTCTGATCCCGTAGCATTTGCGCTCGTCTCTTCTCCTCTGCTTCTCTCTTTAGCCGTTCTGCACGCAACCTTTCAATTGAGCTGTCAGGAGACAGAAGAGATTTAATTTACTGAGAATTTCATTGTACTTTTGTTTTAATAGCAGCCAGATCAAATGTACATCTCTCCCCTGTTGCACACCATCCCAATCTATTTCAGCCACTGGACTTCAGAAGATGCATTCTTATCTAAACTTCAAAAGAATATGTATTTATGAACACTTTTTTAAAAACAAATGTCAGTACTACAAATGTGTTTGTATGTTTTAGATTCTACATTTTATGTTGTGTGTGAGCTTAAGACACCGCAACGTTCAATTCATTCACTCATTTAACCCTCCGGTCTTCCTGTGGGCCTTTTGTGTCCAGTTCACTGGCTTTTTCTTTGACCATTTTATCTGTGTTATTTCTCAAGTGTCTGGAGTTTTTTCAGAGCTTTTCATTCCAACCCATTATATATATCAATAATATACGCTATACATCAGTCTGTAACACTTGACTTCTTATTTACAATGTTAAATCATACAATTTAGATTCAAATGCTTTCAGTCTAAACTCAACACTTAAGAAATTTAGTTTTTTGTGGTTTCTACCAGATGATGTCATTTATCCATTTTTTGCCAAGTGAGCAATTTTTTGTTTTTATAATATTCTTAGTTTCCAATAGGGGAGTATGATGGGTTACTGCACGCTAGTGGAGCAAATTAATCACACAAATTTGATATAGATGTGATCTTAAGGATGTCAGATAATGGTATGTGGTTGCGCATAAAAATAAAATTCGGTGTTGTTGTTAATCAGTTATATATTTCAGACTTGTTTCCATTTCTGGCCCCAATAGCATTGAGAATGGCAATTTATTATGTTGTTTTTTACTGACATGTGCAAACTAACTGACTGGTATTTGAAGGATTAAAAAAAAAAAAAAAAAGTAATATTTGATATTATGATGTTAGTGATGTTAGTTTAAACCATTATGTAGTAAAAATAGCAAAACATTATAAACATATATATAAAAATTACATATAAAAATATGGCCATTATATAAAATATTATATATATTGTTCACTAGGCCAAAAATGGATAAATGACATAATCTGGTGGAAACCACTAAAAATTACATTTCTCAAGTGTTAAGTTTAGAATGAAAGCATTTGAACCTAAATTGTATGATTTAATAGTGTAAATAACAAGGAATTAAAAATGTAGTTTACATGGGTTTCAATTGGCCAAAAGTGGCCACAAAGAAGCTTAATTGATAGTAAAAACAAAGAGGGCCAGAGGGTTAATACTAAGAACTGCCTAACTGTGCACAAGTGACATTGCTCTTGACTTCGCTCATGTTTATAAATTTTTTTCTATTAAAATAAGTTTATTTCAGAATTCTGCTCTTCGTGCTTTCTCTGTAAAGAACTAATATTCATTGTGGTTTGCTGTCAGAGATGGTTCTACCAAAATGGTACATAGCTAATGTAACAACCAGACTTAAAAATACACAGAAGTATATTGTACACCCAGAAGTGACCATCAGAAACTTTAATTTTGACCATATACTTGAAACAGGTACCAATGAAAAGTGTCAAGCCTCCGCCTCTGTGCACACGGCCTGATTAACAGTTCCATCTTGATTGTTATGCTAGTAAATTCATTGTTTTCTGAGCCATGATAATAAAGGATTTTGATCTAAACTTGCACTATTTTATATGTCTATCTATTTTTGTTACATTAAATGCATCACTCATTTTACTAACATTTTTACTAAGGGCTGCCAGCGACACTTTGAAGCAAGTATGACTCGCTTAGCTGAAGTACAAAACTAAAAAAATCAAGCTTTAGAGAAGAGTTAAATAAACTTCATTTAGAGGTAGGGTGGGGGTTAGGTTTTTGATCAAATCGTCATTTTAAGGCAGCCAATAATATAGTTTAGCCTTTGCACAGCATTATAAAAAAACTGTGTAACCACAGTGACAGAAGAGAAGGTGTACATAGAAGGTGCACATTATCATGAGGCTGCTGTGTTTGCAAAACACAAGAACAACAAAATAATTCTCACCTTTCTCCACTTTTCTTCTCCTCTCTATCTCTCTTCTCTTTCTTCTTGTGTTTTTTCTCCTTTCTGTCTTTCACTGCCAGGTATTTCTTCATTTCTGTGAGAGGGTCCAAACGCTCCTTTTGAGGAATAACACAAAATTTCCCTATTAGAACCTGATATTAAGGAAAATGCTTGGGACTAAGTGAAAAACAAATGTAGTGTACCTTTAACTTCTGCTGTTTCTTTTCTCTCTCCTCTTCCGTTAAACTCTTCCTTTTGCTCTTCTCCTTTTTATCTCTCTCCTCCTCTTTCTCCTTTTCTCTCTCCTTCAGATACCAGGGTGTGGCCTCAGTTCCAGGGGCAGGACCAAGAGACACTAACAGACCAATTGCACGCTCCTGTTTCTCCTAGTGCACAGGCAAGAGGCAGAAAATTCAAGAATGCATTCAATGCATTCTCTCACAGCCATCTCTCCAGCTAGTGTAGGTGTTCAGCAAAACCTCCCCAAAAGGACTCCAACACTGGCATGCTTCATTTAAATATGCTCTGACAAATTTAGACAGAAATAGGTCTGTGTGTAAGGAAGCTGGGGAAGAAGAATCTCTCCTCAGTTATTTATAATCGCAGTGAAGGGATCTAGATGTACATTTCAAGTTGCTGTCATATCTGTGGGTGTTTGGAGGCTTTCCTTTAAAACACCAGCAGCAGGATTACAATCATGTAAAGGACAGGAATGGGTAGTTAAGATGAAATCAGCATTCCAGCATCGGTGAATGAAAACTAGTGACTACCTCAGCATCTCAAATGTAGCACATTAAAGTAAAAAGAAAAAATAACAAATTGGCCGCTTCCTTACAACATGTTTAATATCTTCAAAGTTGCTAAACTAGTTGTGTTTATTTCTTTAATCAATCTATAAAATAGATACTGAACAAATAAGTGTACAGATAAAAATAATACAGTGTGCCATAAAATACACTACAAGTGTGTGCAAACATGGAGAGTAATTTTAAAGCATGCAGGCTTTATACCTTCTCTTCCCTTTTCTCTTTAAGGTATTCTGCATTGCCTTTCTTTTCTGAAGAATCCTCTAATGGAAACAAGTTAAGATGTTCTATTCCGCCTGAACCTCCACTCCGTTCTCCTGCCTGCCGGGATCCTCCTTGTTGCTCAAGGGCCGCGCGAGACTTTTTCCTCAGATACTCTGTTCGAGCCTAGGGGAAAATCACAAGAGAGGAGTAATGGAACAATGACTCATCTCTTCATCTGCTTGCCTCAACTCACTCATGGACACTCACAGAAAAACACAGACAACAAGGTTAAACTGTGAGAGAAGAGCTGTAATTTGGGAAAGTGTAGTGTGAGGACATTTTACAGTTCACTGTCCTGCTCTGGATTATTTAATACACCGCATCAACTGTAAATAGCTGTAAACAGTGGCTCATTATCTGCACTGTGCATGCAGCAATAACTATTGATTTGTCTGCATAACTAGACGGTATCAAGTGCAAACTGCATTGCTTGCACCATATTAACGGTGAGAGCATAAACTGCAATACACTGTTGGCATGGTTACCTCCTGCTCTGCACGCTCCGCTCGTTGCTTGATCTCGCGCTCCTCTTCGGCGGCTTGAGCCTCGTCCCGCCGCACGCGCGCTATATTGTCTTTGTTGCGCACATGCCAGCTTTTCTTTGGTAGAATGTTCATGTTTGCTCACTTAAAAACAAATAAGAACAAAAACAGAAACAACCTAAATAAGTAAACATCTAACTGAAAACCTAAATAAGTATTGAACTAAAAACAGAATAAGCATACTGTACAACCAAAGCCCTGAATAAGTATATTCTCCGAAGACCTGGCCCATTCATTTATGTTCACCTGTATCTTCCTTAAGTATTTGAATCTACTAGAGTATTCTGTAGAGGACATGTAGAGAGCATTTTATGGTTTGCTTGCTGGGAACATGGACTG
Source organism: Phenacogrammus interruptus (assembly GCA_037974425.1). Classification (NCBI taxonomy): domain Eukaryota; kingdom Metazoa; phylum Chordata; class Actinopteri; order Characiformes; family Alestidae; genus Phenacogrammus; species Phenacogrammus interruptus. The sequence continues at coordinate 16,816,768 of JBBPCW010000006.1, forward strand.
CAATGGCAAAACATATATGAAATGCAAGATGTTCCTCTGCATAACCAAAAAGAAAACATGCTTCCAGGATTATCACAGCTAAAATATCCAGAGGAGGTTTTATGACTTATAATTCATGGTTGAAGTAAATACATGTTTTGTTGTCCTTGCAAGCACCAGAAAAGTGGTACAGAATTTTATTGTTTTGGGTTAATATCTTTTTTCATTTTCTAAATTTTTTTCTATTTTCACATGGAAATCGTCCTGTTGTACTCTACAGTGGACATGCTGGGAAATGAAAAAATATATATATATTCAAAGAAATTTTAATTGTAAGGTGTTTTAGGCCTAAATAGAATCACACACAAAAAATTGTAAGACACTTTTTTTGTTCGTTTCTCAGGAGGATATAACCAAAAACCTAAATTACTAAGCATATAACCAAAAAAACTAAAAAAGTATATTACCTAAACTTAAATAAGTATATAGCTGAAAATCTAAAAAAGTATATAACCAAAAACCTAAATAAGTATATACATGAAAACCTAAATAAACATACACCCCCAAAAAAGGACGTAACTAAAAAGCTTAAGAAGTATGCATATAACCAATAACCTAAATAAGTAAGTACATAACAGAAAAATATATACCACTCTCTGATTAATAGGTCTTAGTACTAGTATTAGGTGATTAACAGTTTAACGATTTATTTGACAAAATTCCCATGTTATTGTTTTACTGATTTAATGTCTTACCAAGCTGCTGTTCTGATGTTTTCTGATTTAATGTTATTATTTTAATGTTTGTTTTTTGACTGCATGAAAACAAACCGGCCACAGGCTAAGCTAAGCTAATTCCCATATTCGTCTCGGTCCTGTCGTTATTAATGTAGCTCTTGCAAGAACAACACATTTGTTACTGTGGCCTCTGCTCCGCAACACCCTTTAAACACGCACACGATGTAATAAATCTTTTTAAAACTAATTTTAAATATGAGCCGACTATTTAGCCTCCACCGCCAGACATCAGTGGGACGATACACCACGTCATGCCCCTTCCGTCATCACGCAAAGGACGCAAAGCTGTATTATCAGTGAAGACCACACGAGGGTGCAGAAGAGGCCGTTATTTTTTATTTATATTTAATTTATTTTTCTATATATGGACTGCTCTAAGTTAAAAACAAAACTATATATAAACTTAAAAATAATAGAAAGTGCACTTTAAATGTAATATTATAATATAGAAGACTGCTAGTGGCACCTCTAAGGTACCATTGAGCAAGGTACCGTCCCCACACTGCTCCCCAGGTGCCGCGTTCCTGTCTGCCCACTGCTTCACTCAGGTGAATGGGTAAAATTCAGAGAAAAATGTCATGCTGTTCCTACTGTGTACTGTGGTGTGTTCACATATGATACAATGGTCACTGTACACTTATAATGTTTTTAATTTGGCAATCTCAGAGGTAGGTGAAAAAAGGAAGGACCACACAAGGTGAGAACAGATGAAAATTTGATTCCATTTCACACGGTGTGTTCACATTTGTAAAATAAATGTACATGCATGTG
>JBBPCW010000006.1:16840205-16851047 GCA_037974425.1 Phenacogrammus interruptus
CAGTCTGCTTTGGTGTAGAGGGCACACTGTGGTTTCGTTTCTGTTTTCTGTTTGAGTTACCCTGGATTAAATACCAATAACGTGATGCAGTGGGTCCTAAAATGAGTGCTTTTTCTTCAAAATTGCACAAATACCAAATTAATTATTATTATTACCTTCAGAAAGCAATGATGCTTTCAATAAAAGTCTGAAATGTGAATGTGTGAATATGCTCTGAAATCATTGTGCAACAGTACATGCTTTTATAACAACCCGTCTGGACTACTGTAATGCCCTTTATGTTGGGGTTAGTCAGGCCGCCCTTTCTCGCCTTCAGTTAGTCCACAATGCTGCTGCTCGTCTGTTAATGGGGACACGCAGGGGACACACATCTCACCAATTTTATCCAGTCTTCACTGGCTCCCGGTGCATTATAGAATTGATTATAAAATTCTCCTTTTAACATATAAATGTCTGAATGGTCTTGCTCCACCCTCTCTCTGACTTGCTTCAGCTCTATGTTGCCTCTCAGTCCCTAAGGTCTGCTGATCACCTGACCTCAGTGGTTCCAAAAGCTAGGCTGAAGCTCAGAGGGGATAGAGCTTTTTCAATGTTTTTAAATCTCTTATCAAAACCTATTTATTTTTCTTTAGCTTTTACCTCAGTGATTGTACATCTTTTATAGATGTGTGTATTGCTGTATCTTATGTGTATCTGTGTTTTTGTAAGTTCTCTGAATGCACAGCACTTTGGCAGCAACTTGCTTGTTTTAAATGTGCTATTGAAATAAAGTTGGTATGGTATGGTAACTGAAATAAACTGTGTGTTATCATTCAGTCTTGTTCTTAAATGATGAAAATTAAGCACACATGTGAACAGGAGGCAGATCCAGAATTTGCATGTTACCACAGCCTTAAACAAATACTACTCCATGGTCTGCTCAACCATTTATGTAGAAATTACGAAGAAAATGGTGGAATTCCCCTTTAATATCTTACCCTCTTTCTCCCCCCAGCTCCGCGGGGTCTAGATGCCCTGGAGGGAGAGAGTATAGCAATGGACTCTGCTCCCTCTTACAAGACCTTCAGCACAATGCCAACGGCCCAGTCCTCCTACAGACTAGACCGCCCGCTGGGTGTGGACAACGCAGCCTTCATCGTAGACGATGGCTTTTTTGGTGCCACCGGCTCTGTGTTGGCAAAACCCGAGGAGCTCCCGCGTCAGCGTCTGCCTGAAAAATTCAACAAAGTGACCAAGCTGCAGTCTTCGTACTGTCTGAAATCTGACAGCTCAGTGTCTCTATACAGAGCGCGCATGGAGAACAGAAATGTTGTCCTGAGAGTGCTCAACGGTAAGACTCACTGAGAGTATTCAGTAGGGTGATTTTTAACCATAAAAAATGATTGGGGGCAGATTTTTCTCACAGTGCAGGCAAATGGACCAAATGTCCACCTCTTAAAAGTTCCCTCACAGAAAGTAAAAAAAAAAGAATAGACGAACCGTTGCACCATTATAAACCACCTAGCAACACAACAGCAATCACTTAATAACCACCACAGTTACCATAGTAACCACACAATTGCACAATTGGCCTTTTTCTTGTTTGCTGTTGGCAGATACTGTTTTATAGTCTATAAGAGTCTATAAGATAACAAATTTCTCTCTCTAGACTAGACTAGAAGACTTGTATTCTAAAAGAGATTGAGTTAAAACTCCACCAGGAAAACACAGAAGCCAGAATTTTTTTGGTAACGAATACATGATGATGTAACTGGTGCATCAGTGGACTTGTTCTTTCAGGGCAAAAAATGACAGCATATAACATTTGCTGTGGCATGGTAATGACCTATGCATGTCACAGGTAGGTTAGTGTGACCCTCATCTTTTTCTTTCATTTAATATTTTGATGTCCAAAAGTTCGAAAATCAGTGACCTCAACAATCCTTACACTGTTAAAATGATTAATCAGTTTAATCTAAAACAATTACATAATGTGGTAACAGGCAAATTAACTACATTTGTTCGGCATATTTTTACATACTTTGTATGAAACAGTGCTTTACTTATCTACAGAAGATACAAGTTGTCATCTCATTTTCTTCAATATATTTCTTGCTCACTTAGATTCAGCAAGTTCCTCAGAGTCTCAGTCCTTCCTGGGATTTGCCTCCTTTCTGTCTCAGCTGGGGCAGCACCCCTTCCTACCTGAGCTCATTGGTGTAGTCTCCTTGCGAGCTCCTCTCATCACAGTCATTGAGGAGATGGAGAACCAGGACCTACTAGGCGTCCTCTGGAAATGCAGACAGGTAGGGTACAAAGATAAAGTGTAAACACGTTCACCATTCAGCTTTACCATTATTCTACCACCAGAGCTCCACCTTGCTGATGCGCAGTTAGAGACTCTAGCCCAACTGCATAATTTACATTAACCATATTCTGAGTGGTTTATACATTACCATGCCACACATTCCCATACCACTACCATATCGGTATTACCAATCTGGTCTGGTCACCAGCAGTCCTGTGGTCAGAACAGCTACAGTCAGTAACCTACACTAAATGGACAAAAGTATTAGACACATCTGTTGTCCTTTTCCAGCCTGCTCCAGTGCATAAAGCAAAGTGAAGTGAAACGAAGACATAGTTGAGTGAGTTTGGTGTGGAAGAACTTGACTGGCCTGAACAAAGCACTGACCTCAACCCCATTGAGGACCTTTGAGATGAACTGGAACAGGGATCGCAAGCCAGGCCTTACAGAATGAATGGGCACAGATTCCCACAGAAACTCCAAAATATTGTGGAAAGAATTCCAAGAAGAGTGGAAGCTGTTGTAACTACAAAGGGGGGGGACCAATTATTAAAGTCCCTGTTGGGGTAATAGTCAGGCGTCACAATACTTTTGTCCATATAGTGTATATAGGGGACCTATAAGGTAGGTGGAGCTCATAAAGTGACAGCTGTCTGAAGTCTTTATATCTGTTCAATCTGTCAGGAGAGCACAGGGCCAGATGCCTGTGAGATGACAGAAAAGCGCATCTTCACCATGGCGTTGCAGGTTTCCTCTGCACTGGTAAGAAATTCTCAGCAGTCCTTTTATTCTGCTAATGCCTCAGTTCCAGGGCGGTTCACTGACCATGGTTTCTGATCCTTCTTGTCTTCTGAGCAGGAGTATCTCCACTCTAAAAGTTTAATCCATGGCAACATCAAAGCGCGTAGTGTGCTGGTCAGCCGCATGTTCACAGCCAAGTTGTGGGGACTGAATGGTGTTTACGCCAGAAAAACGCGGGGAGCCAATTACACAGAGGACCCTGGAAGTAAGAAATGGCAGGCACCTGAGACACTGGCCAACAGGCCCGCCAGTCAGAAAAGCGATGTGTAAGTTCTACCTCACCACTGTGAAAAGAAAAAATGCACCAAAGCATATCATGCATGATCTATAAGAGACATATGTTAATACATTGTGAAATCTTACATTTCAGCACAGTATGATTATTTTGGTTGGATTCAGGGTCATTTAAAATAATGAATATACAAATGTGATTGGAGGATCAACTTACACAGTTATGCAATGTAGATGATAAGCCACATTCTGTCAGTACATTTACTTTCAACAAGTGCCAAGTTTAATTAAAAAGCTAGCTGAACTATTTTACAAAAATATGAAAACAGCCTAAATGAGCACATACTGATGCAGTTAAATCATCCCCCTCAGATAATGATAAGAACTTTGGTAAGATTTCTCCTCTTTCCTGCCAGGTGGTCTTTTGGTGTGCTGCTCTATGAGATGGTAACTCTTGGTAAGCGCTGAGTCTAAAATGTAATGTAAATGAACTGTAACTTTAGCAGACATTAAATAGCCCACATATTCTCTTTCTCTTCTTTCTCATCTCTCTGAATCTTTTGTCTTGCTTGGCCTTCTCACGCAGGTGAAGCTCCATTTGCTGAGATCCCAGTGCAGGAACTTCTTCAGTATCACCAGAGGGGTAAGACCCTGAAGAAACCAAACAACTGCTCCAATGCACTGTAAGTAGTTTTCTCCTCTTTAGCTGTAGTAGCAGTCTCTACTCACCTGAAAAGGCACTATTGGTTGGAACATCGCTGTGAGGATATGATTGTGTTCAGCCATTGTTTTGCATTTAGACTCATATACTTTCTGGCACAGTACCTCTTTTAGTCTTGGTTACTCTCAATTTGCCTTCCTCCATTGTCTCTCTCGGCTTCATCATTGCCGGTCTTTATCATTTTGGAATGCTGGTTTGGGACGATGTCTGTTATACAAAGCACAATAAAATAAACTTGAAATCATTTTCACACTGCATTTACCATTTTACAGCCTGCATAAATATTCAGGTATATTATACCTCATGCTTTGTGCAATCTCTTTCTCACAGTCACACCATCATCAAAGGGTGCTGTCAGTGGAAGGAACAAGACCGCCCCTCACTGGCTGAGCTCAGCCGCAAACTCCAGTCAGGAGAGAAGAGTGCCAATGACAAGGTTGTGCTCCGGGTGCCTGAGCCAGTCAGCATTGAGCGCTACCTGCAGGAAGTGGGATATGTAGAGTCCAACAGCTACACAGTTTTCTGAACCCAGAACAGAAGACACTCCCAGTTGTACCAGCGGACAATAAGAAATGAATTAGTTCATGATGCTAGAACCTTGGATATGACTTACTCTGAATCTGACACCTCTGCCCTATATCCTCTGTCCCAGACTGTATGAAATGAAAGTAGCCCTTTATTTATAGACCAAATATGCCTTCTCTATCTGGATAATAGTGAAGGATGTATCACTTTCACCACATTACAGTGGTGATCAGATGAGGTTACAGGTATGAGTGGTAATGATGACCTGAGAGCAGAAGACATAGGGAAACAATGCATCTGTATATTAATTAAGATTTATCAATCACGGTTTACAGCTTTCTAAAGAAATGAAGAAGAAATAATATATTTGCAAAGCAATTTTATGTATTTTTTATGATTCTGTTTATGGTTCTGTTTATTCTGAGAGTTGGTTCACGGTTGATAAGACCATGGAGACCTGTTTACCTCAGATGATGAGGCCCAAGACATACTTTACTATGAGATCATGCCATAACACATAAGACTCATCTAAATAGGTCATATTTATGGCCAGTGCCATAACTGTGAATGTATTCTCTTTTTGATGAAAGGGAATAAAACGTTTAAAACATCAGTCGCCCATTTTCACGGGGGTGTGACGGAATTCCGCGCCGGCCCAAAATTACTATTGGTCCACCGGGCAAATGCCCTGTATGCCCGATCGCCAGTCCAGCCATGGTGGGGTGCTTTTTGTTTTTTTTAATACTTTTTTTTTTTTTAGATATTCAGTCCAAAATGTAGAAGGTTAGTACACTTCTTTCATGCACTGCACACACGAGATATATATTTTAATGTAACAGTTTAACATAATTTAGCAAACTGTAAATTATTGAAAGGTTCCTGTTTAGGTTTTGTGTGATGCAATCTGCAATTCCTCTGAGATTTCTGTGTGAGGGGACACATGTCTGAGACCAAGAGAAGAAAGAAAAAACACAGCAAATCAAAAAGCAAAAGCAAAAGTCCATGTTATAGCACCTGTTTTATTATTACTGGATACAAAGAAACTAGCCACTAGTTCAGCTTTGGCCAGATCCGGACCCCACCAGAGTCCTTCCAGGTGTTTCCCTCTCTGTTTCCCTTACACCTGCACACAGGTGCTGAAAAGCTTGCAGGTCAAACTACTAAGACTTATCTACTTAAAGGTGAGAATGAACAAACCCACCCTCCCAATGAAAGAGAAATAACAATTCTTGTTTCTCAGTACAAATAAAAAGAAAAAAGCTTCTAAAATCAGCTACTGTAGAAAAAACTGCTTTTGTGTCTTAAAATCTGATTGATAATCAAAAAACAAAGAAAAGAAAAATCCATAATACTGACTAGCAAAATGAAATATGGAGTGTCTCTTTACTCACCGTCTCCTCATAGCAGCTGCATTTTCCCATGTCTCCACAAACCAGCACTTAAACAGTAAAGAGTTCTGACATATTTCTTGGAAAGATCAACGGTAAAAAAAGAACCACAGTAACAGTCTGACAAAGGTTTACGGCTTAAAGGAATAGTTTGGCGAAAAATCAAAATGACAATATAGTAGATCAGACAACCATCATTATTCATTAGCAACCTGGTTTGAGCCAAGTGTGTGGTTCTTTAGACATGACAAGGTTTAAGCTTGGAATTACTTGTCAACTACATTAGCTTTATATCTTCAGAACAAAACTAAAGAAGCACATTTGGACACCAAACATGATTTGGCTGCTGAATCTGGGGAAGGTGTGTTTAACTGTGTAACTCCTTTAGTTGTGTTCAGATGCAGTCAGTGACATTGTGGAATCTGCAGCCGCCGTGGGAAGAAATCACCAACGCCTGTAACACTACACAAAGCACTACTGTATAGAGTAAGGCAACTTAGAGTCTGACTCTTCAGGTCAGCTGCACTATAAGGGCAAAACTAACTACCTTCAGTCATTGCATCAACAATCACACGATTACAATTCTTTGACATAAGTGACAAACACAACTGCCCACAATCATCTTCTGAGAGTCTCTCTATATCACACACTCAAATCATCGCTTCAACTCACAAACATAAAAACAAAAACACATTCAATGTCCAGGAAAGTCACTGCAACTCCACCCCATTCCCCTGTTTTATTCTACCACTTCATCACTCTCCCTGCTCTGTGAAAACATTCTCCTCATGGAAGCTGCTGAAAACCCTAATGTCCCCTTTGCTATCCCTTCCTTCATATGTTACCTAACACAAACTACTAGCTACACTCTTTAAAATAAAGGTGGCAAATAGGGTGAATTTGGAGAATGTCTGTTTCCCTTAAGAACTATTTATGTAAATGTTCCAAAGCAAATAAAGTTATCTCTTAGCACTGTGCATCTAGGCCAAGACCCATTTGGGAACCTTTATTTTTAGGAGTGTACTGCTGGTAGAATCAATGGGCCAAACTTGTAACACCATGGTGGTGTAGCTGAAGGTCAGTTGATGCCAGATTTAAGACCATACAACTGAAAATGTCTGGCAAACACCCTGATTCTGAGTCTTTCTATGTTTCTCAATCTAACTGAGGTGATTCTTTCATTCTCCTGTCTGTAAGCTTATTATAAAAGGCAAAAAAATTCTCCTCCTTATCAATCGGCACTTTCTCTCCTACCTCATGTCTGTTATGCTGGTAAAGGAAAGAAAAAAAGCTTTCTACCCCTCTCCACTCCCCTCCCCTCTTGTCTTCTTTAGTCTCTCAGATTGTTGATGGAAGCGCAAATTTTAAGAGCAGGGCCCAGTTTGATGTTCATGGTGGTCATGAGATGTTCCTCTTTGAGCAAAAGCAGTGCCTGTCCATCTATCTCCTGAGACAAGAACTGACCTGCCAGATCCTCGCAGCCTGAAGGTGGACAATAAAGAAGAGAATGAGGTCAAACGTAGTGCAATGAATGGTGAAGACAAAATAATGAGTTTGTTAAACAAGTTAAACACAACCTCAGATCAATCTTTAGGCTTCAGTATGGCTGCTAACAGTTAGCAGTGTGTTGCACAATGCAAGGAACCCCAACAGCGAGTCTATTAGCAATTACTTAGCAGTTTGAGAGAAGGGTTGCATTAAGAAGTCCTGATTTATACCATCAAGACTTATACTGTCTGTTAATGATTATTCATTGACAATAGCTAATTTTAGTGAAATATGGATCAGTTGTCACCCAGGAGGCTGGGATTTAGGGCTGGGATAATGTATTAATTTGATGACAATTATCAATAATGTTCTGAAGATTTTATTTTTTTTTTTAAATTCTGTAATATTTTGACATGCATTTAAACATGCAGTAAAGTTATACTGAATGAGTCCCCAGATGGAAAATACCGTCAGAAAAATTATTTATTGCCATGAGGATATAGACTTGATTTTTGTGGACAGAAAGTGAATTGTTATAACACCAAACCTTTTACTACCTTATACTAATATGTATTTTTATTTTCTATTAAACACTCACATAAAGATGAAGAAAACTGGTCAAATCCAGCAAGGACATCAGAGAGTTACATTTAGCCTTATGGACAATGCATGGACAGTGCAAATGAGGCTTGATGTGACTGGCATAGACTGGGAAACTTACCTTGTAGAGAGGAAATGAATCGACACACTTCCTCCACACTCCAGTGCGCAGGGCTAGAAGATAAGAAATGCTCCCCAACCAAGGGGAGGCTGCCTTGAGTAGTGTCATCCAACTGAGGTCCACAGTGGGCCGGGCGAGGGCAGGAGAAGGAAGAGCTTGGAGACAGGGAGAGGGAGTCTTCCTCCTCCTCCTCTCCCTCACAGCTGGAGATGTCCTCAGAACGACTGGACTCCGAACGGCACTGAGAGAGAGAAAGCAGGAGACAATTAAGTAATCCATAACATTTCAGATGCTAAAATCATTTTCTGTGACGAGGTGCAACCCAAACTTTTAAATTAACTTTCATGCTGTTAACCCCTTAAACTGCAGCTGTGATTTCAGTAAATACTCTGAATTCAAAGAACATTACGAAACTAGCTTACAGGACTAAATCTGCCACAATATTAAGCTAAACCTTTACTATTAAGCCTCTAGCTTCAGTCTGTCACTCAAAACACACCTTTACTGAAATATGTCTGCCTGATATTTTAGAACAGGCAATCTCCGAGCTACTTCTGCGAGGACCTCTACGCCTGGCAATCCCATCCTGCACTACGGCAGGCGATGTCTGCTGCTCCCCGCCATTGCGGCCCCGGCTAGTGCGGAAGTGATGGCTACAGCTCACATTGTATCTGAAATGGTAGACCACAGTTAAACAAGTAGACACTTTGTGTGCTGCTTTGTAGTCAAGACTGATGATCATACCTCTAACACAAGTCTTTACATATAAGAACTGCAGTTTACTGCAAAGAAAGTTTTGAAAAAAAATCTAAGGTAGTATAATGTCAAAAGTGAAAGGCCCACTGCCCTTGGACATCTACAATTGTTATCATTGTTCTGTTGTAACTACATATTTATGAAAATTACAACAAAAATGTTTAGTCATAATTAAATAATACCTGTTCTATTAACAGACTCAAATATATTGTATATATATTTTTTTATTTTTTTAGTAAAATAAAATAGCACAATGCTTTTGTCAGTGTCAAGAATAAGAATAACTTCATGATTAGAGCTTGTTTACAGGGTTATATTCTGAAAAAGTAGTTTATTATGCCATATTCTAGATCTACAGTGTGTACTCAGCACCACCAGATACTGTAATAACATTCACTGCAGTACCTCTTAGCACAGGTTTTTGAGCAAAACCTTTTGGACCCTCGGAACTGGCTAGCAGGAGCAAAGCTCTCACAAAACTCACACTTCAGCACTGCAAATGTGGACAAACATACAACACAGTCAACTACAGTTTTCTTTCAGAGGCATCACTGTAAATTCACATCTACAACTATGAACCAGTGTCTAGTGCTCACTTACCTGAGGGAGCACTGTTTTCGGACTGCATAGCGAGGGGCATGGAGACCGAAAGGCCTTCTGCCCGTTCCTTTACTGGACCAGTCACCTGTTGGACAAAGTATTTAGAAACTACCTCATTCAAACCCTGCAAAGTCATGTTTAGCTTACTTTCATTCATGTAAAAAATCTGATCAGGCACTACAAGTGCATCTAAACATTAGTCTTCCACTTCCACTCAATATTAAATGTCCAGAGCTAATTTTCCAGACACTGTCAGGAATTCATATGTGAAACTGAATTAAGATTAGAACTGGTCCTCTACAGGGCAGTAGATCTCAAAAAGCATGAGAAAGGACACTCACAGGGAAAGGTTCTGCTCCCTCTTGGATGACGAATCCTTCAATGAGATGAGTGAGCACCTGCGGTTTTACCACAGCCTGTGGAAGAGGGGCTCGATCGCCCTGGACCCCGCCACGAGGCAGAGGCAGCGGCAGAGAAAGAGTTGGAGGTGTAGAGAATGCTACCTCTGGAGCTTAAAAAAATTAATAAAAATTGAAACAGAAAGTCAGACATTACGCAGTTCAATGAATAGATAGACAGACAGACAGATATATATATATATTTATATATATAGCATATTTGGAGGCATATTTGGCATTTACACACACAAAAAAAAGGCATTTTTAGGTATTTTCTTTTACCACATTACATATTCCCGTTTTTATATGCTCTTGGAACATAACCCCTGCAATAAGCGTGTGTGTGTGTGTGTATATATATATATTTGCCACTGCAGGGCGTTCACCTTTTATCTAGCTTGTTATTATAAAATAAATTAAGTTCCCAGAGCATGTGGGCACAACCAGTGTTATTAAAGTCACATTTTGTGTAATGGTCAGGCGTCTTATATGGACAAAAGTAATCGGAGCGCTGTATGTGTCGGCTGGTTTTGCGGGGGTGAGATGTCCAATTATTTTTTGTCCATATTAAATACCTCAGCGCTGCACTGGTGTTCAGGGGCGGACTGGCAATCTGTGCGTTCTGCAAAAAGGCCCAAGATGCGGCCGAGATGCGCATAAGCAACCTGGTAAAGAAAGTACCAGTCCGCCCCTGCTCGCGTTACTTCAGTTAAAGCACCGACTTTCAAAATAAAAGGATTTTAAAAACCTGCGTTGACGCGCGATAAAATAATTGTTGGCGTTATGTAAATAATGTGTTAACGCGATAATAATGAGTTAAATTTCCCAGCCTTAATATATGCTGGGCTGTTAATCTATTCACAAAGTTGGGTTGGGAGCTGGGTCTATACTACGTAAGCTATGATGACTTTCACCTTGATATTTTA
>JBBPCW010000006.1:16872521-16885653 GCA_037974425.1 Phenacogrammus interruptus
CTCTCTCTCTCTCTCTCTCTCTCTCTCTCTCTCTCTCTCTCTCTCTCTCTCTCTCTCTCTCTCTCTCTCTCATTTTAGGCTCCAGAGCTCATAACAGCTTTTGATGAACACAGAGTAACTAATAACTTTAAGTTTGGTGTCTTATATCAGAAGGAAGGACAAGTAAGTAACATATACACCTTTGGTAAAGATAAGATAAGCAGAAAATGCTTAAAATATTGAAGCAGTTGTTTTGAACTGAGACCTGCATTACTACAATGGAATCTGTGCATAAATAATCACATTACATGGTCAGCTAGCGCAAATTAGAACATAGAACAGCACCATTCTCTTGAGAACGTTTGCAATAGCTGCCTAGAATGTTATTAAAGAGGACAAATCATCTGGTGTGCTAGTCAAGGGACTCTTAAACTAAAGGTTTGTTAATTTAAATACAGCCCCAAACCTTTTTTTCACCTGGCAATTCAGTTGCAATAATTTGCAGTTTTTGGTGATACACTTTCACTTACACTCTCTGCAATATGAAATGCTTGTTTTGCAGCTGACAGAGGAAGACATTCTCTGTAATAATGAAGAGAGTGAAGAGTTTAAAGACTTTCTCTCAATTTTGGGCCAAACAGTCAAGCTGCGAGGATTCTCTGGGTAAACAGCATCAACTGGGTGTGCATGGACTTGTGCTACTTTAGAAAACAAAAAGAAGGGATGTTTGTGACAATAAGCGTTCTCTCTGTCTAAGGTTTAGAGGCGGATTGGATGTGTCTCGTGGCCAGACAGGGAGTGAAGCAGTGTTCACATCCTTTCATGGGAGAGAAATCATGTTCCATGTTGCCACTAAACTGCCCTTCACAGATGGAGATGCACAACAGGTGAGGAACCTTGTCCTTCTGCTCACTGGCCACTTTAATCCCCTGTGAAGTAACTACTGAGGGCAATAACAAGCGAGCGTATAGCGTGGGGTAAAATATTTAGTAGTCTTTATTGGTCTAATAAATACTGACATGTACAACCACAACTCACAGAGAGATCCTATTTGGATGATTTTCCTACTTAAACACACCTGGTGTAGCCCATTATTTAATAGATGTGTTAGAATAAGAAAGTTATCAAATTGTGGTCATTTCTGGTATAGACTGCAGCCCATCTGGCATGTATACTTTATTGTGAAGGACTAGGTACCCTCTTTCATCACATTTTGGACTTGCTCTAACACACCACTTTAACTCAGAAAGGGCTAGGAGTAGTTAGTTCAGATGTGTTGGAAGGGTACCCCAGGGTAAGACTTGGCAACCACTAAGCTAGAGGATGATTAATACAACTTGTTTATCAACTGAATGGCTACAGTCTCTAATAATACACCAGCATAATAGAGCTTCTAAAAGGACACTGAGTATGTACCAGTCAAAAGTTTGCAGAGAAATTACTTGGGGTTTATTAGAGATCAAACCTATGAAATGACATATGGATTTACTAAAATAATGAAACTGTTTAGGCTCATTGCGCCTTCGCCTTATGTTATTTGTTTTATGCATATTCTATTTTTTGTGTCCAAATTTGGTTTTTATTGCATTTATCATTTTAAATTATGTTTGCATTAATTTACATTCAAACTCATTTTATTTTCCCTTACTACCCTCTTCTCCTGAACGTCCAGCTCCAGAGGAAGAGACACATTGGGAACGACATTGTCGCGGTGGTTTATCAGGAGGGCCGCACCCCTTTCATCTGTGATGTCATCTCCTCCCACTTCCTTCACTGTTTCATTGCCGTGAGGAGGGTGAAGAGGGAGAATGGAGCGGATGGAGGGGATGGGGGGGCATTTCAGGTGAGTCAGAAAATGTCTAAAATGATTCAGTACGTAATGAAATCTTAATTTTTATAATTAGATTTTATTACGAATAAACGTTACTTTGGTATGATTCAGAATATTTGTTAACACATTAAACACATACATTTTAAGACTAAATATACTGAACCTTTTAAATAAAAAAAAATAGATTAGATTAATTAGTATTATTAGAATAAATTATTATCCATTAAAATATATCTTTACCAAACCCCTATAAAACCGTCATGTATGATTGACAGGTGTCTATCACTGCAAGGGAGGATGTACCCCCATTTGGGCCACCCCTCCCCAGTCCACCTATTTTTACAGAGGTGAGAACTCATGATATCCACTTGCTGGATGTTCACTTATCTTGCTGTAGATATAAAAATGCACTCAGAAACTGGCACATGAAGTCAAGGCACATGATGCACTATAGATCTATGGGTAACACTTAATCATTGTACTTCAGTATTTTGAAAGATTTGTACATTACTTTACATGTTTTTCATTTCCAAGATTTAAAAAAAACATACTTTTTACTTTTTTGCGATTTTTCTCAGGCCACAGGATTGTGTTTGCTAAAACATTTACTTTTTCGTCCTTGAGTATGTTTAAATGTTGGTGCTTTTTCATTTACATACATTTTTGGCTCCATGCTTCAACACTGAAGTGGGCATGATTTTTCAACACTACCCTGTTTTTCACGTTTTCAAGTTTAACCAGAGTAACCTGCACCACACGGGTCAGAAGATTGTCATTGAGGACCAGAGTCTTTGAGAAAAGTGGAACTTGAGCTACTTTTGTAATTGAGAATAAAATATATTATACTCATCTTGAGCATTACTGAAGGAATCGTTTGAAATAGATTTGAAATTTTGCCTCTCTCTCAAAAAAGTTTGTTTTTTGAGCCAAGACATGTCCAGTGTTTAAAATGTTTGTCTTTAGTGCGCAATTGAGCAATGAGGCTAATGGCCAGTAAGGACCGAAGGCTACATCATTCTCAAAGTTCCTGTTCAAATGTTAAACACTAAACATATTGACTACATTTGGAGTATGAGAAGAACTGTATAAATTAGTTTGTCAGGCTATTGTCATCATATTACGGGAGCATTCTTCTCTTCCAGGGCTCTGTGTTTCGGGAGTTTCTCTTGACCAAACTCATCAATGCTGAGATTTCTTGTTACAGGGCTGAAAGGTTCAGCAGGCTAGAGGTACTAATTACTTATTTTTGTACCTGTTTGACTTTTATACACTATGTACATTCTGCAAAAGCTGTCACATTTGATATTGAGTCTCACGATTATTCCTCTCTCCCTGATTCTAAGTTGCGCACACGTTCCTCGCTCTTGGAGGCCCTGCGCTCAGAGTTGTCCTCCCGCTCCCAGGGTATGCAGGGAGAGCCGGTGAACATGACTGCCCCCTTGAGTGAAAGTGGGAGGGTGGCTCCAGAAGGGGGAGGAGGTTTCATCGAAAACTTTAAGGTGGACAGATGCTTCCAATATCACAAAAAATCTGCAAGTGTCTGCTAAAATAACTCAATGCCTCAAAATGTGCTGAGTTGTACAGTAACAAAGCCTTGCTTATGTGGTATCTTTAAAAAGGGCAAAAGTTTGAACAACATTAAGTTTTCAGCTGGATGTTACTGCTGGTTTTAGCTATGAATTTGAGTCTGATTTTATAGACGGCATGGAGAGCCGCTACCAGAGCAAGATCGCTGTCTGTTGTCTTGCAGTCACAGTCTCTCTTTGTTGCAGAGAGCCATCAGGGTGCGCAGTCACTCCTTTGACACACTGGGAGGTGCAAAAAAGACAGGAGGGACAGCATTACAAAAGCAAAGGGTAATCTCTCTCATACCCCATCTACATGTATCCCCTTGTGGGGTGTTTTCATAGTCTTCTGTATGCATGAATGTAATTCCTGATGTGCTTGATCTAACCCAACTCTAATCTTCACTTCAGCAACCAAAATTGACCTGTTCTTAGACTACTAGCATTTTCTTTGCCAGGAGCAATTCAATGTGCACACAACAGCACTAATAATCATAGTTGGTGAGGTGGTATGATGAATAGGAATCACTATTTCATTTCAAAGATACTGATCCTATACTGTTTTCCCCCTCTGATTCAAACACATGGGAACAGGATGGAGAAGGGTAAGTAACAGCTCTCTGTCTACCGATGTTTGTACCTGAACACTATGGAATGTCACTCACATATGATCACTCTCCAAGTCATTTCTGAATGGTGAATAGATCAAACTTTGTTTTACATCCTCTGTGCGACCTATAGTGAATTAGGTCACAGGACACCTGGTCCTGGCCCACTGCCAACTGACAGCCTGGTCTACGCAGACGTCAAAGGACACTCAAGCCCTCAAGAAGACATGTAGCCCACTGCTTCTGACTCAGGTGCTCCAACTACAACGATCCACCATTTCTGAAATCAGATAAGACACGAAAGACTGACAAGAAAACCAGATAAAGGTGTTCAAGTATGTTTGTGTAATGCTGTCAGAATCATAGAGATGCCCATGGTTTTTAGAATTAGTTGTTTTAAACCTAGTACACAAGGATTTGGTCCTGTGAGGTCAAAATCTAGACATGTACCAGCATGGTAGAGCACCGAATCCTGTCCTTGGAGATATGCCTTCTGAGACAAGATTTCCAAACCTAATTTAACATAGTTGTGGCAGTTCATATCTTAAAGAACAAATACAATATTCTTACGCCTTGAAGATACTTTGGGTTTGATAGTTTAGGAATGAGTTCCTAAAAATCTTAGCAGAGAAAACTGAAAAGCCCTGGAGCAACGAGGGCTTGAGCATACGTTCACCATACCCAATGTGAAAGTGACCATTTGTCATACATGAACACACCACAGCGTGAACAGCACGAAATTCAACCTCTGCGTTTAACCCATTCACCAAGTGAAGCAGGGGGCAGCCAGGAACACAGCACCCAGGGAGCAGTGCGTGGGGATGGTACCTTGCTCAGGGCACCTCAGCAATGCCTAGCAGTCTTGGGAATCGAACCCGGACTTTCTGGTTGCAGGGCGATTGCCCTAACCACTAGGCTACCAGCTGCCCCAATGTGAACTAGAGGGGTAAATTGCTCACCAGCACTGTGGGTATTATTTAGAGTGACGAAGCACTGCACAGTACCTTTGACATGTGTTGCTGTAGAGTTTCATATACAGAACTAAACATCAACATACCGGACCTCACTAGCGCTCTGTGGCTAAATGCAATCAGATCCTCACTGCGTGTCCTTGTGTGAAGCCTTTCAGGAAGAGTAGAAGCTGTTACTGATGAAAATGGGGGAGAGACTCCTTATTGATACCTTTGATTTCAGAAGAAATGTTGGATGAGAAGGTGTCTATAAACTTTGGCAACACTATTTGGACAGCCATCTGTAGATGCTTAGTCTAAACTCACCTTAAACTTAACTTCAACCTAAATCCTAACAATAACTGTTATCCTAAAGTTAACACTAACCCTAACTCGAATTCCAAAGCTTTTCAAAATCGACTGGGTTTCATTGTGGACTTGGGAGGCAACATTAAATTATGACTGTCCACTTCATTTGTTATTATTACGTTGGAACTGGCATGTTGAATTTGGGTTTGACATGGTGGAATTCTTTAGCAATGTGAGCTGGTGATCACTGAATCTAAACCTAGCCAGATTTTCTTTTTACTTGTCAAAATAGAAAACTGAGAACAATGAAACGTGAGGTTTGCTGCAGCAGATCCCTTCAACCCAGAACTGGAGCAATATATATCAGTTACTGAAATGCTATACTATCATTTAAAGGAAAGGTGATAAAATTGTTACTCTTTTATCTGGTCTTCCTTATTTTATGCGCGTAATGTAAGGTTTGTCAATTCTTCTTCGCTGAGATGGTCAATCTACCTGTTCTGTGTCCAATTTCAAGGGGCGATGCATGCTGCAAATTATGATGTAACTCCTTCCATGAACCTCCATTGGTTTTCTACTGAAGCACTTCACACCTTTTTCAAAGTTTCAGAGACTGTCATGCAAACAAATTCTTTATTCCTTATTCATGCTGACTTAATAACAAACATTTATATTGTATATGATGTGTTGGTAAAGATAAATTTTGTATATATCTGCTGCATATTAATATTTAGCCTACATCCTTGCAGCACTTTTATCATCTTTGTACAGGGCTGTAAGCAGATTTACTTTTGGAGAAATGTGATCTATTGTACATAGTTAATAAACCAACTGTCAAATGTGTACTACACAAACTGCCTTCTCATTTCATGTTTGGATCAATAAGAAAATATTAATGAAAATGATAAATGAATTATTTACACTGGAATATATCTTTTCAAACCATCTTGATCCTGGTTGTGAGTAAACTTCAGGTTACACGTGCCGAGGCCAGTCTTTGAAAACAGTGGCAACTTCTCCAATATTTGGAAAGCACACTGTTATACAAGGTGTGTCCAAATCTTATGTTGGTGTAACACTGCCCTGGAAAGTCTTGTTCCAACCCTAACCTAGCACACCTGGTTCATCAAGGCCTTTGGAAGCCTCTGAATATTACAGCCAGGGTTTTGGAAGTAAATTCTGAAGGACCTGGGCTGAGCATTCCTATTGTAAGCCAGTTTGTAATTATAATGCAGACTTCATCCATATTTGCGGTGGTGGTGAGCATTCAGTTTTCTATAAAACAGTAAAAGCTGAACATAGAAATTGTTATATGCATGGTCATTTGTGGTCGGCTAAGTGGCTCTCTCAAACTCAAATATCTAAATGTGTTGTATTTATATGTTTGTACATTGATCATGCATTGTTTTCTGTTACCCTAACAGTGTCATTCATTATTACTAACTTTATAATTACCGAACAAATAAGGTATATATATATAAATCTCAATTTAGGTTTTAGGTTTTTAGGTCTTTATTTTTCTGTCTTTTTCTTTTGTGCACCTTGATTATCTTGTAGAACAATAAGAATAATATTAGCTTGGGGGCCAATGCGACAATTCAAGAGATCCAGAAACCCTAGTTACTCACACTTTACACAGTAGCTAGTTATGAAAGTGTTATCTAACTAAATAAAAACTAAAATCATCAAATGTATCCTAACATGTCTTTATGGAGCTTGCTTTATGCACTAGAGCACATTTATGCTGGAACAGAAAAGGTTCTTTCCCAAACTGTGTACACATTTGGAAGCATGGCGTTGTTCAAAATGTCTTGGTCTGCTGAAGCATTAATATTGCCCCTCACTGGAAGGAAGTGGTAAAATAAAGAGCCAATAGAGCTGGCTCTTCTTGGCCAAATGAACTGTAATTCCATTTAATACTGTGTAACACTGAGGAGCATCAACTGATATGAAAAATAGCATTGCATCTTAGGAGCTCTGTGCTACATGGTAGAAAAGGAGAACTCAGGGTTGTCACAGTCAAGTAAAGTAGGTTTTATTGTCATTTCAGCCATATACTCACAGTACACAGTGAAAGGAAACGGCACGCTCCAGGACCATGGTGCAACACAAGAGCAGAGCAGAACAGAACACCATACGACCACAAGTGCAGACAGAGGAAAAGAGAGTACACGAAAATAAACACAAGAGCAACAAAACAACTGGACAAGAAAACATTTAGTGCAATTAATATGAACCACTGCCTAAATTAATATAGTATTTTGACAGGTATCTGTATTCTAGCAGAAGAAAGTGTGCAAAAATGGAGAACAGAGGCAGACAGCAATAAAAAGTGACTGTGCAAATATAGCAGCAACAGGACAGAGAATGTGCAGTGTAATAAACAGAAGAATATGTACAGTTAAAATCTGAATTGTGTGTCTTGGTGTGCGTGTGTGGGGGTTCAGTTTATATTTCAGTTTTGGGTCTGGTGGCCTGAGGAAAGAAACTGTCCCCCATTCTGGCAGTGGTGGCACATGCTGGCTCATCACTCTTGCAGATCAAAAATATTGAAGATTCACAGATTATTCCCAAAATAAACACCATGGACACGAGTATTGGGGCACACCTGTTTTTCAGTGTTTGGGGTAGATCCTTTACTTCAAGTTAAGGGCAATCTAGTGTTTCAGCGTACCGAGGCAGTTTGGACAACGCAATTTTTTTTTGACAGTTCGGTGCAGGCCTTTTCTTATTCCAGCTGAGCATTCTCCTCGTGTCAGGATGGCCGAGCGGTCTAAGGCGCCAGACTCAAGGTTCACACCTTCCTCTGAAGTGAGGGTTCTGGTCTCCGAATGGAGGCGTGGGTTCGAATCCCACTTCTGACATTCATTTGGTGTGGCTGATGTCCACTCTTATAGTGAAGCCTGTGTAAGAATGCGATGTCATAAAAGTCCTTGTTGGTATAACAGTTTAATGCAGTGGTCCCCAACCTTTATTTCGTCACCTACCGGTTTAATATCAGAAACTATTTTCACGGCTCGGCCTTTAAGGAGTGGCAGATAAATACCTAGGCCTATACGTATTCATACAAATAAATGATACGCATAAAAATGGGGATATTTTAAAAATATAATGGGGTATTTTTAAAATACAATAAAAAACGTAAATCCAATGTGTACTCGCAGCTTTATTAACAGCATTTTCATAACAACGAGCCAATAACATAACACTGGTAACATTCACGGTTTTTTTTCTGCGCAGCCCGCGGATGGGTACCACATCACCCACGACCCGTGGGTTGGGGACCACTGGTCTAATATGTCTACGCTTTTGTCCGTACAGTTAAGATTGCGGAGAACATGGAGCTTTCAGTCAGGCTGTCCAGCAGGAGGCGCTTCTCGTTCTACATAGTGTGTCAAAAGACTGCAGTGTTTTAAGAAGGTTCTACTTAGTGGAAGTGCAAATAAGTGAAACCAGTTGTGACATCTTGTGCAGAGAAAGGGAGCCCTTTATGGACAATTAATAGTAATGGAATGCTACTACCTTATAAAGTGCAATAATGCATTTATATAGAGCAATACAAATACAGAACATTGTATCTATGTAAGGCAATAATATCACTGTAAAAGATGAGCAACTTTCATTTCACCCACTGACTGGTTTTACGTTTTTGTTTGTACTGTGCCCTTACAGTCTTCGCATTTTCTGGGTAAGTGAAAATGTCCGCTTGTTGTCTTGGGTTTCTTTTATGCCTGCACATTGAGCCTGGAGAAAGGCAATTCCTTCAGCTACGCATCCATTGTACTGCTATATGGTATTAATGACAAAGTTCTCTTATTTACACAGGATCCATCACATTCCCATTAAATTACCTTAATTGCAGGCAATACCATGGCATAAGCACCCAGTTACTCCAAGACTGCTTGAAGAAAGGTCTGAACATCCAGAAGTAGTTTGTCATTTAAATTCATTCAGTGGTGTCCCAGCGTAGTCTTAGCACAATTCAATACATCTAATTACGGCTCAAAAGGACCAACCCTTGTATTTATATTTCTAGATACTCTAGGCTAGTGGAATTCTCATTGTATGTGCAGTTTTTATTCTATCGTTTTGCTGACTTACTTTTGTACGGTCCATTTCCTGCTATAAGAGGGACTAAAAAGTTTACCTTATTAAGCACTTGCACCATAAAACAATCTGATTATGAATGCTTACAGAAACTGGTCCTTTTAAAAGAAAGCAAACTACATTCAAAGAAACACCAATATAGAACATGGACTGAACCAATTTTATTGAAAAAGCTGGTAGGGATTACAGCTTCCTCTCCCTCCCACACCATTTAAAGTTTAATCCTCCTCCTCATCATCACCACCGCCAGCACCACCCTGGCCCTTCTTGGCATTCTTTCTCTTTACACGGCCTGGACGGCCACCTCCGTATGGTGAACGCAGGGAGAAATCGATGTGCTTCTGACTGTCCAGCCTCACCACGAACGAGGGGATGTTCACCACTTGCTTGCGCACACTGCAGAAGAGACATGGGGTGAGGAGGCACCACAGATAATACAACAGACCTGACCCTACCTAGACCCAGCTGTAGGTCATTTACTGCTTTCTCTCTCAAGGCCTCATTGACGAGGAATTCGTGACACCACAGAAAATCTGACATGTCTTTGATTTAATCATTGGCCATGAAAGAAAGCATTGACCAAAGCATGTGCCCAAACATTACCTTTCCCCAGTGTTGCGCGTAAATCGTTCCGGTCCATGGCCAGCTTTGGGGTCTGGGCACTTTTAGAAGCAAAGGTATACGGCTTAACCGCCGAATTGACCTTGCAGACATTTCATACACACTCCGCAGGGGAGCTAATACAGCAAGAGCTAACGAAAGAGGAAGCACAACCTCAATACAAGAAAAAAACTACAGTGTTTATAATTACACACCAAGTGCTTTCGTTGGAGCCAAGGCAAAGTCAAGTGACTTAATCATCAAAACTACACTTCAATTGATTTAATATCATAATCTTTACCGGATGTGCCTCTGGCGGATGAGAACACGGGCATGGTGGATGCTCTTGGCCAAGCCCAGCTTAAAGACCTGAGTCTGCAGCCTCCTCTCCAAGAAGTCCTCCACCTTCAGGCCCAGAATGTAATCCAGCTTCATCTTGCCCTCATCCAGCACACCAATACGCACCAATCGTCTCAGAAGAGCATTACCTACACAGAAATTTACATTCATGTAAAAAAAAAAAAGAAAAGAAAAAAGGAATGGTTACAAGATATAATAGGTTTAACACAACAATCAATTTAAATGGCCACATTCACAAATACTTCTTGGCATCAATGAAAATCAGAATAGTACTTTAAAATCATAGGCACACACTCCAATGGCATATGCCACAAATACCCACTTTCTGGATGTGCTTATTACATACCCTCAAAGAGACGCTTGGGATCCTTCTCATCCAGGGTGAGCAGCTCTCGGGCAGCCTTGCGGATTTTGGCCAGTGTGAACTTTACCCTCCACACCTCACGCTTGTTCCTCAGCCCATACTCGCCTGTCAAGAGCCGAGTAGTTAGCCCAATCTGCTCCATTAAATAAATAAAAATAGAGACCTAGACTTGGAGAAGTCAACGTTTCTCACCAATGAGTTTCAGCTCCTGGTCAAGACGGGATTTCTCAAAGGGTCGGCGGGGGGTAACATATGTCTTGCGACAAACCCAACTCCTGGCAACAGGCATGGTGAGTTAATTTCACCTGTAAAGAAAATAGAGTTGATCAGAGATTATGCTTACAATTCATAACCACAGGTTATCTAGAAGAAACCATGGAGGAAGATCTATTAACATTTAAATTCCACTCGGAGGTAGACGAAGGAACATAAGGTCATTCTTTAAGTGAAAGACTGAGCATGTAGGCTTAAATATCTTGAGTCTCTTGGCATCATCATTTCCAGATCAATGTATTAAAAGCACTAGAGGTTGTGTTCTATGAAACCAAAGTGCATAAAACTAAACCAAGAACTCCAAAATAAAGGTGAAATACTAAGAAAAAAAAACATTTGTAAGTCCCATAAGTGGGAAATTTCCATTGTTATAGCAGAAAGTGGACAGCGCAAAGAGCAGCAAAAATAGTATGAAAAGTACACTGTACAAATACAACAATGTAGATATTTGTGCGATTGCAAATTAATGCATATAAAGGGGATGGAAAGGTAGTCCTTTAATCACACCCAACATTTATTCTAGAATACATGAAGCTAAACAAAGCAACATACACCAAGAGTTAAATCAGCAGCAACTGGTTTCAATTCTGTTAAGGTTATAATCCACGCCAACTTACAAACCCAAATGAAAGCTAAGAGGCTAACCTGGCTAAAACCATAGAAGAACCCGTTTACTAAGGAATCAAGTGGTTCAGATGATAACGCAAACCCACATTTAAGCCACTGCCACACTGTATTATAAGCTGAATTGAGCATATTATGAAAAACGTGTCTGTAAATAAGCTTGGTGTCCTCCAGGTTCGCGAGTCCACGCTGCTATGAAGATGGCGCCTGAACACGAGACCCAACTCCAATGTAGAAATTAACAGCAACACAAACAATGGAGGTCCCTTTACGACTAAATGTGGCCGTTTATATGTATATAACGTTAACGTGGTACAAAAAGTCGCATTAAACAAGGATATAAAACTGACAATTAGAAGTCGCTCCAACATTACCTGACTGTCTCAGGCTCGGAAAGAAAAGAGAGAGAGCGGAAGTGCAGAGTGTTTATATAAGAGCCTGACGAACTACACAACCCATTATGCATTGCGAGAGCGAGCGTGCGTAGTAACACGTGGGAGATGATTTACTGCCGGATGGAGAACCCCGCAGAAAACTACAATACATGGCCAAAAATATTGGGTCGCCTGATAATTCCACTAACAAAGACATTTAATAACAGTACACTCAGGCTTCAACATGGAGTTGCCCCACGCTATTTGCAGCTAGGACAGCTTCCACTCCTTTGAAGTGTTTCTGTGGGAATTGGTGCCCATTCTTTTCTTTTTTCTTTTTTTAGCGCACTTATGAGGTCAGTCACTTGTTGGCCACAAAGAAGCATGGCGTTGTCCAAGATGTCTTGGTGTGCTAAAGCAGTAAGATTGCGTTTCACTGGAAGTAAGGGTCCCAGAAAAACAGATGTGTCCCAATAATGTTGTACAGATAAGTGTACCCCTAAATCTGAGTCAAGACAGGGCAACAGAAGCCATCAAAACAGTGCGCAATACTATTTGAAAGAAATGTGAGCAAATTTAACAAACATACTCATCAAACAATGCTTTTAACAAATATTAACCTGGACAATTTACTTTTCACACGCTACAGTGCTGATAGAGCGAGATTTTACCTGTTTGACACTAAAAATCATTCATACACTACATGGAAATCAAACATAGCCAAACGAATGTATTTACCTCCCCAAAATGCTCCCGACCACCAAATTCACATGGTAAGACCAATGTACATAATGAAATTATTGAGTGAGTCAGTCTTCACATGGAAAGGCTATTGCACATAAGATAAAGTGTAAAAGACCATTTCTCAGCACAGTGTGAACAGCTCAATGTTTTGTCTGCATTTAACCCATTCATAAAGAGAAGCAGTGGCCAGCAAGGAACACAGCGTCTGGTGAGCCTTGCTTAAGAGTACCTCAGTGGTGCCAGCAGTAGGAACATTATGCTTTGACTGACAAGCGTCATGTTGCTTCAAGTCAGACATTCAAATACTGAACAGAATAATGATGTCAGAGTTGGGCTACAATCAGATGTCCAGATACTAGTGGTGGGGGGATCGATCCAAATATCGATAATATCGATACCAAAGCGGGTATTGATATTGATCGATACCAGTGTCATAATATCGAT